>WEDG01005518.1:0-21874 GCA_017591395.1 Schistocephalus solidus
AATCTGAATCCTTAGTAAGGAAACAGAGTCACTGGTAGAGCCACTTTGAAAACCCAAAAGTTGAGGTGCCGCCTAAAGATACGACGGGTTGTAATGGCACTCCTGGCTTGTGCACCATTGGTAGGCCGTAGAAGCGCTCCATCGCAATTTTTTGTATTTGTTATTATCTTCCATTATTTACTTCTGTTCATGCGTCCCCCTTCTTGAGCACCTTTATAGTTAGCCTTAATTTAGTGATCTGTAGTATAGCTCTTATCTGAACGTCAAGTTTTCTGCGAAGACTGATTATTTTTATGTTAGTAAACGTAGATTTATAAACCAATCTATGCCTTCCTTTTAAGATCGAGCAATTAGTTTCTGCTTTAACAGTTTCGAGGAGGAAGCATGGACTGATTTTGAGTAACAGGGATTTTCCTGTGAAATTCATGCTATTTTATGAGTTAGCAAATCTACTGTATTATCATCACCGCGTTTCTGCAAATGCTGCCATCTCGACGGCCTAAGGCAGCCTAAAAACACTCTGAGACCCATTTTCCAGTTCTACTGACCGTCTTATGGAGACCCATGAAAAAGATGACCTTGACAAAAACCTTACCCTAGCCAAGGCGACATGTAGGCGCTGGAGAAGAAGGCGCAGGAGAGATGCAAACGCGCAGGGGGATTGCTGACCTTCGTCCGGATGAATTGGACAGACTATAACGGCGGGCAAGTCCGCAGTATCATTCAATTCCGAGTCGGCGATTTTGGCAGTGCTCAGGGCTGAGGTAGTGTCGGGCTCGTTGCTATCACTGCGTTTAAGAGGCTTTGGTCTCTGTTCTGTAAGCCAAAATATGCAAGATGTAACTGCAATGGGAGGACTCCTTTTTGGGGAAAGGAACATCTTAATAGAAGCTTCTAGAACATAGCTGACGTTTTTACTGTCATTACGTAGCTCTTATCCACTAGTCAGCACAAAATATAATCTTTTCCGTTCCATTTTATAATTCCAGAAGTCAACCAATACAGATTTAGGCAAGCTCGCTCGTCATCCTGCCCTGTTATCCTCTTGGTGGCTATGGAAACACCTTACTGGGTATATTCAGTGTTCAAATGTACGCGGAGAACCTCTTTTTTGCTGACATTGAAGAAGATACGGAGTTGAGATTGAAGAAGATGCTGAGTTGAGATTGAGGAGATGCGAACGTTTGAACAAAAATGTACTGGCCTGGCATTTTAAACTCTCCCTCGAATGCAGCCCCAGACGAGTCGCGGGCTGAAATCACTTGAGTTTTGAAGTCGGAGTATTGTGAACTGTACTAATTCAAGAGGTGATCCTGGTTGCGTGCATATGCACTGGTATTTTAGATTATTTTGCAAGAGAAACAGTTGAAAAACTAGTCTTTACTCAAAGTTGTGTGAACAGGTTGTCGATCAGATTGGCAGGTATTGAGAAGGGCCAAAAGTTTAGGTGGCAGTGTATCCAAGATCCGCATATGCGTTTCCGAGCGGATCTCTCACACACCTCAATGCTATGAGCGAATTTGATATATTTTATGTCCAAAGAAATATGGTGCGATCCGCCGAGAAACTGACTATGAGCTTCTCTGGACACGCAACGTTGATCGCTAATTTTGGAATTCTTGGTGGCTATGGAATTATTGGGCTTGTTTTACTTGAAGCCCTGCAGGTAACACGAACCCAAACTTTAACCCTTAGCCTTATCCTGACCCTAACGCCAAAATTAAACCTAACCTTAACGCTCAACTTAATCCTAAAACTAAATTCACCGGAAATAGGCGTAAAGTCACATGTATCGTGGTCCGTTCCTCTTCCCGTGTCTTGTTTAGGCGGCCATACCGTCATCCATGTGCACCCTGAAAGGGCCGGGTGGTAGATGCGCTTGACCAAAACGGAGGCCAGATCAGGGTGCGACAGGCGATGTTCGGGATGAGATCCCATAACAAATGTCGAGCATGCGGGGCATGGTGGCACGCGTAGGCGCAGGCTCGCACCACACCAGTCACTCTTGCCATTTATGTTATTCCCGCTGCGTGGAGTCTGGTTCAGGAGCGTCTCCTGCTGCAACAGCCACCTACGCCCGACCCCACCTCTGGTCTTCTTGACTCTGTCTTTACAGCGGGCTCAGCTGGGGAGGGGGATAGAGAGTAGCAGCTGCAGGGCAAGCCTACAATCACTCAAAACTAATCCATGCGCTAGCCACCGTCCATGCACCGCCCTTCTGTGGAACACACGGTCGGCATCGTCGGACTACGACGGTCGAACCGTCATCTGTATTACAGGAGGTTTCTACTCCCTTGTCTTACCGTGCCAGCTACCAGAACAAAGCACGTCGTGACTTTCGGGAAGGTCATGTCAGTGTTCGTCAGGCACCGAAGCCCAACGTGCGCAGACGGGTCCTCTACCGAACGTAACCGGCAGCCTGTCTCTCTGTAGACGTAAAGAAGTTGGTGGTCAGCAGGAGACGGTATTCAGCAAAGGTTCGCAGAAGAAGCAGACCATTATCGTTACAGCCACCGAGACCGTGGGGACCCAGCACTCCCTGCCAGGCAGCGTGGTCTGTCCCGACGCGGGCATTGACATCACCAAGAACAATTAACTTGTCCTCTTTCGGCACAGTCGCCAGCATGGCGTGCAGGTCCTCGTAGAATTTGTCCTTCGCCGCATCAGACCTCGTCATTGGGGCAGCTTAGGCACTAATTATGGTGGCGAAAATGGTCTCCCCGAAGAGACAGGTGGAGGCTCATCAGGCGATCATTGATACCCTGCGGCAGACAGGGCAGACGGGCCCACGATGTCATTCCGGATGGCAAAGGCGACACCAGCGTCGCGTCGCTCAGCCTTTGGTCGGCCACTCCAGAAGAAGGTGTAGCCGGCACCCACCTCCCCTAGCTGACCCTGCTCAGAGAATCGGGTCTCGATGAGAGCAGCAATGTCTATCTTGTAGCGCGCCAGTTCCCGAGTGACTATCGCAGTCCTCCGTTCCAACCGGTTGCTCTTAGAATTATCTAAATGGAAACGAACATTCCAGGCTGCTATTGTTAGCGGACTCACCCGAACAGCCTGGAGGGTATGGCGCGGGGGATGGGGACGGGGGGTATTGTTGTTTGTTTGAGTTTTACGACCGCTATTTTGCGATCTGCGAGCAGCAGTCAGCTGCAGAAGACGTGGTACCCAGCATTTGTTTAGGGCACCTTTTCTAGTCCCTTCCTCCGCGAGGAGGCAAGCAGTACTGTCCCGAAATAGGGCTGTTTGGACATCCCAGACGGCTGCCGAACTCCACTATGGGTCACGGTTTTGTTTTAGTGGGAGAACGACCCGAGTTAGCCTGGACCGCCTACGGGGTTGCTATCGCCCCCACCGTAGGACGTTTTAAGAGGGGGGAGGTGGGAAATTCGGGAGTCAGACATACCGGGTGTGGAGGCGCACACAACACCGCATCGCAGAATAATAACGCCTGACGCATCCTGATTTAGCCCTCGTGTTGGGCAAGCGCATTTTCCACGCGACCCGTTTAGGCAGCACACATGCATACGGTGATTTCTTGGGCATGTGCGTGGTAGTAGAATGGTTCACTTCATCATATGCATGGCATGACTACGCTGACAGCTCAAAGCACCAACCGGACAAACTTACGGCTGCATGGAAAGCAAACGCCTTACCTTCGTTAATTAATAAATAGAACTTGACACAAAATATCAAACTCGGTGCTCACTGATTGTCTGTCTTTGTAAATTAAGAAAGTCGGTCTGAAGCGTAGATAATTGCTTCTTTAGGCCCTCGTTCTCCAATTTCATCCTAAAAGGATAAAAAGGATTTGGAATTATGATTTTTCTTCACGCAGTGCCTTCCGTTAACACATTTTGGCTGACCGGAGAACATTTCGGTCGGAATTACTTAATGTCCCCCACTCCCCCAACAGGACACTGGAAATGGAACGTCCATAGGCCCAATCATACGGGTCTTCTTGTGTTAAAAATTCCAGAGAGGGTAAACATTCCCTTGTCCTAACCCCAACGGTAACCGTAATCTTAACCCGGTAAGTATACCTTGTATGGCCGCCTAACCAGGACACGGGCATATGAACCATCCGCAACACATGCGGCTATGCGTCAAATTCCATGGAAATTAGGTTTATGATTAAGGTAAAGGATAGGGTTATGTTTAAGGTTAGGGTTAATTTTGGCGTTAAGGTCAGAGTTAGGGTCAGGATTAGACTAAAGGTTACGTTTTTATCGTGTTTACGGTAGAGTTTAGATTTAGGTTAGTGCTTGAGTGAAGAGTAGGGTTACCGTTTAGTTTTATGCTAGGTTAAGTGTTAAAGTTAAGACAGGGGTATATTTACCCTTCATGAAATTAACCGTTAGGTCACCTACCTCAAGCGGGCGGGCGGTTCCTATTCCCTTGTCCTGTTAAGGCGGCCATACAAGGCAAGTCTTAAATCCTAAATTTCTTGGGATTTAACAGAAAGTCAACTGTATTACGCGTGATACCTGTTCCCATGTCTCGTTAAGGTGACTATATGAGCAACCTCCTTCTGTCATTCCCTCTGATCGAGAGCCTTGAAACGCCTCATTTGCTTAGAAACTGAACTAATTTTTACACAGTATTGGACAGTGCACACTAAGCGGATTGGGGGTTAAACCTGGCAATGCAAAGTAGTTTGGTAATTTTGGGTTGAGCACAAGTTCAAACTGTTCTCGCCTTCGATACGAATCTGGTTGTCATTCATTTTTCAACTTTTGAAATTTATTTAAAATTGCTTGGATTAGTAGACGAAAATCGAATGCCTACAACCTACCCTAATTGCAGTATTTTATCACGAAAACATGCTGCAGAATCCCACACACAGTGACAAAGGCTTCAATATCGTACTTGGTTTGTCATGTACATATACCACTTAAAGAATTCTCGTGTTTGGTTTTTCCAAGAAAAATACTTATATTATATAGTATCCTTACTTTTTGAAGTATGCATCCCAAGTTTCTTTGTAACTGGCGAATGTACTCCTGCAGACCTCAAGTTCGGTGGCTAGTTGTGAATTTGCCTGGCGGAAAAGGTAAATGGTAGATACAGACAGCTGACCTTCAAATAGAAATATTAAAAGTTATCGCTAGCTGATCACATAGAAGTGGCATGGAAAACTCTATGGATAACTGCTAGTGGCTACAGTACAGCCTGAACGGGTTCTAGAACCAGAACTCTAAAAAAACAACACGGTGTGGCTCCTATTCTGTCCCAAAATCAGGCTCCCTCGGTGAATGCCATCCCCGTAATATTGTGTTGTTTCTATGACTTTTCTTAGATCAGTTATTTCAGAGCAAATTTTGTGATGTTGGCCTTCGTTGCATTCGCAAGACTGATGTAAACAAACCAGCAGACAAGGATGAGTGGTGACTGTCAGCATGAAACTTCTTCGAAAAGCCGGCAGTCGCTGGAATAAAGAGTTTTATAGTACCAACAAAGACCAGGGATTGTGGAATGGCCATTTCTGCTTTATTATCCAGCATCAGTCAGCCGTACCCAACCCCAGGTGTTGCGGCACCGGAGGCTTAAAAGTTCGACCTGTAGGTTAGAATTCATACGCTCGATCCACTGCACCACGAGCTCGTTGTCTTGCCAGTTTCAATCAGGGAGTAGGCGCTCACCGATCGGTTACAGGACTCTCTCGTTCTGGCGGGGCTCGAGACTGAGCTCCAAGTTACAACGGGACTGATGATGAATTATGTACTATACATAATAATAAGGAGTTTATTGGAGTTTATTTGGAGTTTATTGGAGTTTATTGGCTTGAAGTTTTGGATTCTCACTCGAATCTATCAGCAGAGACAGGGGCAGATAAGGTACTGTCTCGGCTAATGGGGCTGAGCTAGGAACCGAAACGGCAGGTCAGTAACCTTCCTGGTTCATCGATCTTAACTTTTTCTTTTGAATCAAACGAGGTTACTGCCTTTACGTCATCCGAGATGGGTAGTTGATTAGGAAATGAGGTTGAAATAATGCTGTGTTTGCGAACGCAATTAGCACAGCTGTGGGCAATAAGGGAATATTTCGCTTACAGATCTTCCGTTCTGGTCGAAGTACGAATGACTGCAAATGCCAATTTAGGTGATGTTTAACATTTTCTGTCCGGCCACGGGTTATCAATAGCATCGCGTCAGTAGTTAAGTACACTGGGAGAAATTCAACTGACTGGTGATCCTCAAACACGTTAGATTAAAAGAGAATTCGCCAAGCAGAGCTCAAATAGACCCGCCTAAGTGCATCACCAGAGTAGTGAAAACTGGAGGTTTTGACTGCCACTGCTTGAGGGCCACCCCTCGAGCGGGGTAGAGCGACTTCATCTGCCGCTAAGGCTGCCAAGTTTTGCACAAGTGGGTCGAATAAATTATTACAATCTGCCAAAATCCTCTACTAATTTACTGTGCCTGTAGTCATCTGAAGGATTTCATATTGATTGCTTGGGCAGTCAGCTTACTGTTTAAGAATTGGTGGATTCGATATGTTGCAGTAGGCTGAGCGGGTAGCTTGACCCAAGTGTGATTAAACCAACGACTCCCGGTGGGGTCCTCGTAACTCAGTTGGCTAGAGCGTCGGCTGAACTAAAGCCTTCCCTTGCTGTAAGTGGGCTCGAATTCCACGGACGCCGCAGAGGTTTTCACAAGTGGGTCAAATGAATTATGCAAATCTGCCAAAATCATCTTCTAATCAAATTAAACAGTCTGCACTCGCTGCAAAAACATTGCGAGGATATCCCAGGCCATTGAAAAATAGCTACTGAGGTGCTTTGGGTACGTTCTTCGTGGTCTACTTCATGAGCCCAGTGATGCTGATCTCACTATGGCTTCGTTATCCACTTTAAAGCTTCGAAGAGAAGGTCAACTCAAAACCTGGCTCTATGCAGAGAAGAGAAGGTCAACTCAAAACCTGGCTCTACGCAGTTAGCTAAGACAGGCGAGTGGTTCTTGAACCTTTGGTATTCAGTCTCCATCGCTGGCAATGAGAATGGCTTGAACTGCCCAGATTTGTTGTCCTCAGATCGTCCGGCGTAGAGATATACTGGTCGTGACATCATTGTAGTCAACTGGATCAGATATGTTCGCAGACGTACCGAGTACAAGTTCAAGTAGTACCACCAGAATGTTCATTTTGCCATCCGTTTCACTTACAAACGGTGTCTAACTCAACGACCTTGTAGTTTCATGTCACTGGCAGTCTACTTGCAAACGCAATCATCCCCCTTCCACCGCATTCAGTCTTTTAATTGCGCCTGTACTGAGTATGCAATACAAAAAGGAGCCCGCGAGTAAGCCACATGACCAGATAACTAGCGCTGATGGGGTTAGGCCATTAATGAGGCAGTCATGGTCGACCATGTAATCATCTCCTCAATTATGAACGCCAACTATGAATGTGGAGCTCCTGCTTTAGGAAGATGTGTTCTCGCGTATCAACCGCATAATGTGCATACAACAACATCTTTATCAGTTGCTACTGTTCGGATTAATTCGGCTCTTGTCGCAGCGATCATTCTTTCTTTCTTTCTTTCTCTCTCTCTCTCTCTCTCTCTCTCTCTCTCTCTCTCTCTCTCTCTCTCTCTCTCTCTCTCTCTCTCTCTCTCTCTCTCTCTCTCTCTCTCTCTCCTCTCTCTCTCTCTCCTCCTCTCTCTCTCTCTCTCTCTATATATATATATATATATATATATATATATATATATATATATATATATATATATATATATAATATATATATATGTATGTATATGTGGTATGTATACCGTATCCTATATATATATATATATGTATATATATATGTGGTTGGGATCGGTTTGCGTGAAAGCTCATGAATGTGCTGTTGTTTTGCTGCCATGCTGTGGGTTTCTCGTTGGTCGGGGACTGCTGGAACAACCCGTCGTTCGAAAGGCTGGGAACAGTCACCTTGAGCTGAAAAATAAAATAAAAACAGTCCATCCGTTCTGCTATGCAATTTAACCTCGGTGGGAGGGGGTTTTATTGCCAGCACTTTGTGGAAATAGATAAAAGCACAAATCGCACGAAACTCTTCAGCGCCGCATGCAGGATCCTTGTGAGAATAGCAAATATCGTGTGAACGCCTGTGCAGAATGCCTCTTGAGAAAAGCTCAATAGTCGCGGGGAATTAACCAGACGAAACAAGTAAGTTAATAATAACTCAAATTTCCTCACCCATTCAATCAAATAGAGTTCGGGCGTCTAACTTGTAAATTACTCACGGGAACCTCAAGGTGTACACTGGATTTATATGAGTTCGTCAATCGGACAATCAAAGGAAATAACCGTAGAATCAGCTATTCAGTTTGAAAGTCTTGCAAATTCTCTACTTCCTAACAAAGCTGGTCACGTCGATGCTCATAGAGTGCATTCCTTGTACTAGAAGGCTTTTTTCGGGCGATCATTAGCAAACATTGCATTTATTTTACTCCTTTTTTGGAGAACCGAAAGTTGTCCAAAATGCGAAAAATTAAAGTTTGAAATATTTTTAAGTCAAAGAGACCCAGTAAGAAATACATTGAGCACTCAAATTTAACACGCCCCTAATGTTTGCAGATTTCTGCGCATGCAGCCCAGCGTAATGTAAAATACATTCTGAACCTCACAAAAGCCAAAAGTCCAATTTGTATTAACAAACTATTTAGACTCTCAACATTTGTGATTGGGATATAGAAGTGAGCTTTCTGCTTTATTTTTTGAACTCTATTTCCTCTAGGAAAAGGGGGGCCCAGGTCATTCTTTCTCTCTCCGGCATTCTCAAAACACTGGTGTAAGCAGTAGGTGATCCTTTGTAATCCAACAATTCAAGGTTCTCGTAAGCTGTGATTTACGAGGACAGGACTCGGATATGTATGTAGCCCACAAAAATTAGACTATTTTATCCCCAAAAGAAAACATAAAATGACTCCCATGCTTGGAAAGTCATCAAACTGCAGAACAGTTACGCAGACTCCATTCATGTATCACTAGGGAGAACGACTTGCTTCATGCAGTGACATGGTATGATTTTAATAGCGCACAAACAAAGCACACTTGTAATTTTAGCTAATTATCCCTATGTCTACTTTAGCGCAACCACAATGTCAAAATACAATCTGCGAAATAAGGCGATATAAAATATTAATAACGTTGTTTTAGTTATGCAATACGCCAACTCAAGATACACAATGATTTCTTTTTCATGCCTGCCTTTCACTGTCACACTGGATAGGACCGATTGCATGCAGAAAGATAAAGGCTTTTTAGAGGCTCACCAGTTCTAGTTCCCAAGTGAATCCAACCCTGTAAAAACGCCGACACAGGAAATCAATGCGCACCAATCGACTGACGCATGACAAGAGTGCAGGGAAAGACTCAGGGTTTCCAAACAGTTGTGAAAAGAGGGTGCTTCGCTCCGGTCTTCCAACTTACTGACTGTGTAAGTGACTGTATCGACGTCTTAAATTTCTTACCCCTGATTTAGACATCACAGTCCAGGTGACCCTTTGATGGAACGTTCCTTTGGCTTTTATTCCCTATGAACTGGTAGGTGAGACAATCGAATTACACCTGCAAAACAAATACGATGAAAGGGAGGAACGCAACGGACAAGCCCAATTCCACCCAAGCCTCAACTTTTGTCTCAAAACGTACTTGATGTTCAACGGAACTATCTACGAACATGTGAAATATAGCCACCAAACGCGGAACTCATTGCTAAATTGATCCTTCAACGGTTTCAGTTACTGGTCTTCCGACATCAAAGACTAAAATTATGGGCTCAGTGTGTGGGTGGTAGCTCCAGCGTTATCAAACGGGATCAGATGCTGGCATTCCAAGATTAGTTCAGCGCCATCTTCCTGGATATGGAATTCGCGGTGGAAGAGGAAGAAAAAAACAACTAACTATCGAAGTAAGGAGGTTAAGGTCGTTAATAGCATAGTCTTGCCCTTTTTATTGTGAATTCGAATCTCGTCGAGGTTTCCTAGGTTTTCATAATAAGCTCAGGTAAATAATGTAGTGGTTAAGTATTTTACTCATTCAGTTCCATGCCCATTGTTTAGCGATTATAAGATAAGAATGTAACCAGTAAATATCGGAAAGCATTTAACTTGTGCGATGGAATTTCATGAAATTTAAATACCGCAAAAAGCGGCGAAACAATTTCATGTCTGCGTTTTCAGAGATTGGGCATCGTGCTCGCTGTCATTGCAGCATAAAGTTTATCTCACTCATAGATTTCGAGAGGTTCAAATCATCTCGATTTGGATTGTGACGGAGGTGATTAAGTAAAAAAATTTTGGAAAATTGTTGTTTATGGCTAAATCGCACAGTTTGGTAAATGTGTCCAATGGTTCAAATGACTTAGACAGCAGTAAAACTGGCATTCGTCTTTGAATGTTTTCTAAAACTATGTCAATGAGCACATAATCGATGGGAAGGAAGATAATAATACAGAGATTCCCTTAATTTGTTTGTAACGGTAAGAGCAAAATACCATGCCCCTAAGGCAAGGTTTGACGGCAAATGTCTGTCACCTGAAATTTGTTTCCTACTATGATCCCTGCGTCTGTTTTTCGAAGGAGCAAACGTTAATTTATTCAGCACATGGAAGTGCGGCTTGCGAAGAGAAGGTTTGGAAGTTTCGAGATGGAATACATTCAATTATGCGATAAATGGTCTCTCTCTAATAGGTTAATCAGTGTCGAATGTTCTCCAAAGTCCTATGGACTCCACGTTCTGCAAAGAAAATGTGAACGTTTGTCTATGAAATGTACGTAAATTTCTTTGTCTGCGGAAGTTCAAGCGAATACGAAACTTAAAACCGAACCATTAATATTCGCACAAGATAGATGTAACGCATCATACATTAGTTCAGTGTTAGGTATCACCGTTGTGGAAAGTGGAATGCGACCAACCTGGTTTCGCAAAATGTTGATTGCATGATTTTTGGAGTTCAAAGACTGCTGGAGAACTTCATTCTCCGATTTTAAAGAATGCAACTCCTAAAAAGAAAGTATCCGTTCATAATCAGGGCACTTATCGAACATACAGCAAGCGCAGACTGCAAAATAGTACGCAATTGTCGGATCGTTTCCTCGCAGGTCCATCCAGGTCTAATAACTTCGAATCAAGTAAGCGGATTCATGTGGTGAATTACCTGCGGAGCAGCGCGATGTGCAAACCGATTTCTCATACAGCTGTGGAGAATTTTGAATGGTGTACTAGAAATAAGATGAATTATGCAATATGCTATATATTTTTGAATTATTACTTCAACAGAGCTATCGTTTGCAGCAGTATTATGGGCTTTCGGCATTTTATTGGTTCCTTCACGCTCTTTCCAGTTCAATTGAGGTGGCGCAATCGTTGAAGAGGAGGAGCTGCGGATACTTTCCTTACTGGGTTCCTGGGCCTTCTTTATAAGAGAAGACGGTTCCGGATTTCCTGGTTGCAGGCCCTCACCAAGCCCCAAGTCATAATCAACGTACATTTGCGTTTGTCAGCGTTTCAGGTACTCCTATGAAAATTTAAAAATTAATCATTTTTCACACGTCTTAGCAACACAAAAGCCCGTACTGTTTGAGGAGCTAAGAGAAAATAAGTGCAGAAAACGACTCAAAACTATGTGGTTATCAACCCTACAAAGTCCGTGAAAATTCCCATTCTTAGAAAACAAAATAACTGGAGGGCCCAATAAACGTACAGCTGAATTCATCTTCTGAACACATTTCTGTGTATTTTTAAGCAAGATTACTGGGCTTAATCATTTACGACTGCAAAAATAAGATGGTCAGCTTGTGTATGTCTCGCAAATGTGTTTAGAAAAATCAAATATTAATCATCAATTTCAATTTCACGAGCGCACGTGTCCATAAAGTCTTTAGGACGTACGACAAAAAATTAGCAATTCAAATATTTGAACCAAGAAAAGCATAACTATGAAGTAAAGTAGCTAAAAAATTGAGCACCGACCAGCTTCAACCTATCGGTTTGAAAACGCTTATTTTATAAGTGAAGCTACGTGAAAAATTATTCCGACGCAACTACGATGTGACAAGTTATGGATAATCCATTTAAGATATTACAGAAAAGACTGATGACGACCAAGCTGCACATATTTTAAGAAACTAAACTTCGACTCAAAAAACAAGAACGTACAATCTGGCGAAAATCTGTCGAAGGAAATAACGGCAAGCCCCTTAAATCTGGCTCGTTTTAAACATGGCCCGAAAAAGATCAAAAAAATTTTTATTATCGGTCGTAGAAGTTAGGAGAATTACGTAATAATATTCTTATCATTCACCTTTAGAATATATATTCGTGCAAAATGCAGAAAACCATTAACTTCAGCAACCATCTTTGCATATAATTAACTTGATTCCAGTAACGAAACAGCTGTTTAAAAACCATGAAGCAGTCTTTAGATATTCAATGGAAGTAAGATGTCGCAGAAGCACTTTTGAATTACCTGTAGTTACTTCAAACTTTTTGTCTTATATTTTTAAAGAACCCTCTTTTAAAGTTCAAGGTCGACACGGAGCGGGAGATAATTGTTTTCAAGAGAAAACAAACCATCAATTCCAATATAAATTAACATGTCTGCATGTGACACCTTGAAGACTTTTCAATATCCCACTTTACCAACAGAAAAAGGGTAACTCAAACTGTAAAAAAACTGTTTTAGAACAAGACAGGCTTTCGAAGTAGACCTGCTGAACCGGGCCACCGTGAACCCGAAACTGTTTTACGGTTACCTCAGACAGAATACACGGAACAAGGATCCAATACCCCTGCTGAGGACCGCCGAGGGCATAGACCTCACTGAAGACGGTGCGAAGGCTAATCATCTTTCGGAATTTTTCCAGTCGGTTTTCACAAAGGAAACGAGATACGATCACCCTACCGATGGCTTCAAAGTGGATACAATAGTCGAGACTGTTAATTTTACCGAGACTACTGTCCTCAAAGAACTTTTGGGGCTAAAGGAATCCAAGTCTCCGGGTCCCGATGAAGTACCTGCCAAGCTGTTGAAAGAGCTCGCGAGAGAGTTGGCAAAACCACTCTCTACGCTTTTCCAAGCATCCTTCCAGACCGGAAGTCTACCAGCCGACTGGAAATCCGCATGGATTACGCCGCTTTATAAGGGTGGAAGCCGAGCCTCTGCTAACAATTATCGACCGGTCAGCCTAACTTCAGTTTTCTGCAAAATCATGGAAAAAATAATTAAGCAACAACTAATAAAGTTCTTCGAACATAACAATCTGCTATCCGATGCCCAGCACGGTTTCCGTAGAGGTAGATCCTGCGTCACAAATTTGCTATACTGTTTAGAACGTTGGACTGAAGCGGTCGATAGTGGTAATACGGTGCACGCAGTCGATATAGACTTCAAAAAGGCTTTTGATAGCGTGCCGCACCACCGCCTTCTTTATAAACTCAACCGCATAGGCGTAAGAGGTAGACTTCTGACATGGATAGAGAACTTCTTAACTGGCCGCTCACAAAATGTGCATATCAGCGACAAACAGTCGACTAAAGTTGAGGTCGAGAGTGGTGTTCCCCAAGGCTCTGTTCTCGGCCCTATACTGTTCATTGTCTACATCAACGATTGGGCCAACGAACTGGACTGCGATATTGCCATGTTTGCCGATGATCTCAAACTTTGGCGCGTCATTCAAACTGCGGCTGATGAAGAGAACTTGCAGGCAAACTTAAATCGACTCCAGAAATGGTCAAATGACTGGCTCTTGCCGTTTAATGAGAGCAAGTGCAACATCATACGAGTCGGGAAAAAGCAATCCTTCGAACCGTACGATTTACAGTCTGAATGGCATTCCATTGAAAAAAGTGGATGTCCAAAAGGACTTTGGAGTCTGGATCACGCCTTCGCTTAAACCCTCCCTACATTGCGCAAAGGTAGCGAAGTCAGCCATGTCAATTCTGTACCTCGTTAAACGAGCTTTTGCAGCCTTCACTACCGACTGCTTCGCTAAAGTCTTCGGAACATTCGTGCGGCCACAGCTGGAGTCCGCTATCCAAGCTTGGAGACCCTGGGCGGCGAAGGACATCAACATCCTCGAAAAGGTCCAAAGGCGAGCAACCAAACTTGTCCTTGGACATGGCTCACTGCCTTATGAAACACGGCTGTCGAGTCTCAATCTCTTTCCCTTGCACTATAGACAGCTTCGGGTGACCTGATACTAACATTCCGCATACTACGTATCCAGGACTGTTGTCTGGTGCCAGGGATTTCTTCGAGTTAGCAAAAAAACAACGAACTTGAGAGGTCATCCTCTCAAATTACGTGTGACTGGAGCAAGGCTAGACACTCGGAAGTACTTCTTCTCCAAAAAAAGAGTAGTAGAAGCTTGGAATAGTCTTCCTCTGGATGTTGTAATGTCGGACTCCCTGGAGGTTTTTAAGCGAAAGTTAGATCGATATAATGGTGCGAGCTACAACACTAACTGAAAGCTGCAAGTGTGACGTCATAAAGTAAGGCATTAATGATACTACTAGTTATATTTGAGTAACATTTCCTTTGTTTGTTATTTTCGTTCGAGGGCTTGCATTCTCCCATTACTCCCATGCTAGGGTCCTCGAGGTCTCGATGCTTAACTTATTTACACACCTTGGTGACACCGTGAATATTCGCATCAGCTGGACCTGGCGTCCGTCGTCCATGAGGTGTATGAACGTTATCCCCTGGTTCGAACCGCAATGGACCGAGGATGATCTGGACATCTAGTTCAACCTTTGAAATCCCTCAACGGACGCTGCAATCAGCAATGGAGCATCATGTGACCTCCGAAATGCCCCCCGTTGGACCCCTCCCAAGGGCGACAGTTTTTTTCTCCTAAATATCACCGGGAGTTTTTTTCACTGTCTGCTCTTTTTTTCAACTTTTGTTCCACTATGTTGGCCCTCGCAAACATATCGAGATACTATTTTTTGATACCACAACTCGTATGTACAAATAGGGAATTCAAAGGTGACTCACCTACATCTCCCTCAAATATACTGATACTGACTGTACTGATACTGTTGACATGAGCCTGTATTCTGTATCTCTCAGGGAGTAGCTGAAACCAAAGCTAAATGACAGCGCTACGCGGTGCTGTATTCGCGTTTTTCATCTCGAAGCCATCCGAAAAAATATATGAAAGGGTATGAAGCATTCCATGAATTTGGGCACATAAATTTAAAGACGGGTTACAAAATAACCGTCAGGATTCAAAAGAAATTCCGTGCGTCAAACCTGGTCACACTGAGTAATTACTAACTCAGAGATGCCTCCAGGTTCAATGTAACATTCCTGAACACGCATAGAGCGTTTTTTTTGTAGCAGATCATCTCTTTGCTCCCTGTAGATCGGTAGAAGTATCTCGATGATGATCTCGTGACCTCTACTGTCCCGTCTTCCTTTCGACCATGTTGTCTACGATGAGTTCGTCCTCTCTCACCTCCACTGGTGTTTATAAACAGTAGCTCTGACTGCTATATTATGGACTATACAGTCAGCAAGGTCACATCTCGATGATGATCTCGTGACCTCTACTGTCTCCTCTTCGTTTCGACTATGTTGTCTACGATGAGTTCGTCCTCTCTCACCTCCACTGGTGTTTATAAACAGTAGCTCTGACTGCTATTTTATCTCTCACCCGACAAGGAGCGTCCCGAACCCTCATACGTAGTCAGCAACATCATAATACTATCCCATTGCATTAAGCTATTAATTTTTTAGTGAAGCAGTTTTTTCTCCTATTTTTTTTAAATTGGCGGCTTGCCGAACTCCGCCTCCGATTTAACCCTAGGAGTTTTTTTACTGCTTCTTTTCCAGTTCACCGTATATGCCATAGATTGTTGACTTTTGTTTTAAAATGGCAAATCTTTTTGAATCGGATATGTTTACCATACTACTGATTTCTGCTGTTCATATGGATGCTCACATAGTGCAGCAATTATCCACTTTGTATTTATTTAAACCATGGTACTAAGTTTGGTAATAATGGGGTTCTCTGGGCCTTAAATATAAAATTTATTTATTTATTTATTTCTGCTATTAATGGATACAATACTACAAACCTCAGGCCCGTTTCCAAATAGAGAAACGCAAGTTGGCAGATAAGAGAATAGTTTGGAAAACGTTTGAGGCCAAAATAGAGTAAAAGTCTGGCTCAGCAAGCATGGCGTCCTGAGTATGATAAGGAATCATAACTCATAACACCTTGAGCGAAAGTATATCTGACTTGCTTTTCGGTGTAGCTTAGTTGTTTTGTAGAGACATGATTGGCGAAGAGTCAATCGGATATTTGTATGCTCATGAGAGAGTGTCCGAGATCCGCAGAGTTTCAACAGTAGTCGGGATAAGGGCTACTTATACTTGAAAAAATCTCACATAAGTTGAACTTATTTTATAGGGTACTTATCCCTGTCCCGTTGCGAGACCGCACGCACTTGAACATTTTCGAGAATGCTGAGATCCTTATCAGTCCAGCCTTTAAAGCAGTGAAATGCGATTCGAAGCTCGTCCAGTCGTGTTCCAATCGTAGCTGGAATTTATTTGTTGCTAGTATCCCCCGATTAAGCATCACGTAGGGCGCAAAAGTTTCGTGCATCATTATTGGCTAATTGATCGGACACTGAGCTTTCAATCGCACCCACGCCCTGCCACGTTATTTATTTATTTATTTATTGCTAGTTAACAGGCAAGGTCAAAATGGATATATACAGTAGGGTGTCCAGCTGACAGTGAAAAAAACTCCTGATGGTTCTTTAAGGTATTTTCAGGAGAAAAAACTGCAGCTTGTTGAACAGATTAAAGTTTAGGACAGGGAAGTGTTGACACAGGTGCATAGTGTAGTACTTCTCCTTTCGGTGTTGTTGATCTGGTCTTCTGTACTAGCAGCAAGTATGCCGGCGAGCGGCTGCTAGCTGTAGACTGAGGAATAACCCGATTACGGACTGCAGAGCCAGCAACATTGCCTTCAGCATGAAGTCCGGCATAGGATTCAGAGTCCGTGAACGCCATCAGAACGGAAAAGAGCTTTCAGAGAATCAGCACCCAAAATTCGCGGAAGGTGTCCTGAATGTAGAAAACTAGTGACAGCTCTCGTAAACAAAGGATAGTTTTGCTGAATTTTTAATACTTCTGGGTAGTTTATTCCAGATTGCTATAGCGTTTACCGAAAAACTGACGGTATTTAACGGTGCGTGCCAAAGGAAGAAATAAGAATACATCTCTATGATTGGTGCGCCGACAGTGGTCGAGCTGCCTCAGGGATGTAAGGGGGTTAAAGGTAAAACCGTTTAAAAGCTTGAACAGTAAAAAATAGTCCCTTCTGTAATCTACGAAGCCACAACGGGCCGAGGCTTGTAAGCTCACAGCGTTGTTGGTAGGACAGGTTTCTGTGCTCTGAAGTAATAACTCTTTTAGTAAAGAAGTGCTTGACTGATTTTATCTTCCTCCGTTCACTCGCGTGCAGAAGGCTAAATAGAAACGAGCAGTATTCCAGACTAGGTCTGACATACATTTTATAAAGGCTGGTCCTAATATTGAGGGTTTTAAAATTTCTGAGAATAAACCCAGTGGTTTGGCGTGCTTTAGAGACAATCAGGGCGCAGTGCTCTGACAGATTAAGACTACTAGAATATGATATGCCCAGATCCTTTATAAACCCGGGCACATTTAAGTCATGACCGTCTATGCTTAGATGAGGCTGATGGTTGTCACAACTAACCATAACGGAGCATTTGTGCCAAGAGAGCGAAAGGCGCCATGTGCGACACCACTGAGCGAAGGCTTGAAGATCCTTTTTTAAGAGCTCAAGCACAATGTGGCGATCGACCGGTTTATAACGATAGACAACTTTTAAATCATCAGCGTACATAAAGGGCCTACCAAACTGAAAACAATCAGGATCATCGTTCACAAAAAGGCAAAATAGAAGCGGGCCGAGTACACTACCCTGAATAACGCCACTCCTCACGTGCGTGGGGTTGGAGATAACATCGGAAATTTTTACCCGTTGTGCGCGATCATTCAATTAAGAGGATATTAAGTTCAGAAGCTTGTTACCTATGCCGAAGGAGGTAAGTTTCAGCAGGAGGAGATCGTGGTCAACACGATCAAAAGCCTTCGTGAAGTCGAAATAAACGGTGTAAATTGCAAAGCCACTATCTCTAGATTGTAGCACATGATCAAAGTAAGAGAGCTGGCAGGTGTCACAAGATCTTTTTTCGAGAAACCCATGCTGAGCCGCATTAAGTAGGTTATGCTCTGTTAGGTGACGCATCAACTTGTCTTTAATCAAGGTCTCTAATATCTTCGAGGCTGCTGGCAGTGTATTTATGGGCCTAAAGTCGTCAAATGACGTAGTTCTGCCGTGTTTGGGCATAGGCAAAATGTGCGATTCCTTCCATAAAATAGGGAAGGTTTCACTTTCAAGAGCAAGATTGAATATCTTATACAGAAGTGACGGAAATATATCATTTGCATCCGCCTTTAAAACGCTGACCGGGACGTCATCTGGTCCAGGACTGTAAGATTGGCGAGAACGCCGAATGGCTACGGTTACGTCCCAGAGGGTAAAAGTTATGTTTTCGAGGACGTTACCGGTCCAAACCCGGACGTTTGGAAAGGGGGCGACCGAATTTTCACTGAAAGTTTTAGACAAGAAAGCATTGAAGCTATCAGCCGTCAACTTAGCGTCAGCTATAGGGTTTCCAAAAGCATCTCGAAGTACAGGGTACTGAGTTTTTTTCTCTGCGATTTTTACAGTCCGCGAAAAGAGTTTTGCAACTTTGTACGAAGGGTTTTCGGCAAAGTTAACCTCTTCAGCTAGTCGCTTTTTCTTCGGAGAGTCTCTTAGCCTGTTCAAAGATTTGCTGGATCAATGGCAGGACGGAAGTGTCATTTAGTCGATGAAAACGACGCGAGAGTCTACGCAATCTACGGCGGAAAAATAAAGGGAGGTAGACTTCATCCTTGACATTAATTTTTTTCTTACGAGGAACAAAACGAGAAATAAGTGGACCTAGAACTTGGTAGAATGTATCAGCAAAACACAAACATAGAAAGAAGTTAGTCCAATCGGGGAATTAAGATGTGTTAGTAATTCCCCATATTTGCTGATCGGAAATCGTGGAAAAAGCTATATTTTTTTGAAAAACTTTTCATCAGCCTCGATTTCTAGTGAAGAAACAACTATAGCATGGTCTGACCTCCCCAAGTGGGTCTAAAAGGTGAAACTGACAGTGGCTGACAACCTCTGCAGAAGATAAGATCAAGTATGTTTGATCCTCGGGTGGGAAAATCAACTACCTGATCCCACATGCCAGTATCTATGGTCTCAAGCAAGTTTTTGAACTTTGCAGGACCGGAAGGTGGAAACCAATGAATTTCAGGGAGATTGAAGTCACCTGCAATCAAGCAGTACTTCATATTTAGGTCAACTGCGGCATGAAATGCCTGTGAGAGACGGAGATCGTAATCCCCGCTTGCGTTTGGGGGGCGATAGACACAACAAACGAGTAAAGAGTAGTTATATTTTAGAACTACTCGGAGCCAACAACTCTCTTCTACCGCGGTAAATTGTCGATACTCCAACGGCAGAAAGGTAAGTGGCTGCTTAATATTGATGCAGCTTCCTCCGCCACGGCCCTCGTGTCGATCGTTACGAATATAGTCGTACCCTTGAATATTGAGTTCAGAGTTGGATACACAGGGTGTTGCCCAAGTCTCTGTAACTATAACAATGTCGGGGCAGTGGATGAAAACCAGAGTCTGGAGCAATGGCATCTTATTAAGCAGAGATCTGGCATTTAATACGAATAATTTAAGCGCGCACATTTTTTGTTTCTGAGAAGGGACAGTTAGGCTGTCAGAGTGAATGCCTTCGGCCAAAGAAATGTTCTTTTCACTTGAACAATTTGTCCGTTTCTTATTTTGGAGATGTGCCCCGCCATTGGTCCTTCGTGTTTCCAGTTCTTTTATTAACTGGTTTCATTTTTTAGTCTCTCCTTCCAGTCCGTATTCCGGTTGAAAAACTTCAGAATGCAGGCCCCGTAGGGTTGCTTTTCTCTGTAGCAGAAGCTGTGCCTGTGCTTCGTTTTTCCAAGATGATTTTTAAGAGGTCTTGGTCGAGAATTTGATTCGGGTGCGGACAGAGCTTTCCCTATTCTATATGCCTTGAGAATGTGGATGGACTCGCCGTCCGTTAGCATCGTTTTTGCATACAATTGAAGGAGATCCAAGTCATGTTTGACTCGCTCCTTTGGAATACTTGAAGCTGACTCCGGGACACCTTTAATGACTAAATTATGTTTTCGACTCAAACGAGGGCCCGTTTGTAACTCAGATCTTTCAGCTGAGTGAGTACTGGTAACCAATTCACTTGGCCCGGTAGGTCCACATGAACTGGGTGTTGGGCAGGAGTGATGGAGTGATGGACTGTCGGTGAAGATGCCGGTGCCCCCTTCCACTCTCGAACGCTGACCCCCGTCCGCACGAGTACCGTCGCCGTTTATCGTATATGTCCTCCGTTCAATGTCAGCATCCCCTCGTCCCGACCCTGTAGTTGTCCACAGCGTTGCACTCCCCACCGGTTATTCAACAGACATGACGAAATTCCCCCCACTCCAAAAGGGACATCGCTTCATGTAACGCTCCCTTCTTTATTTTCTATTGTACCCTTACATACCTTTATATCCTTCTTTATACTAGAATCCATTTCCAAAATTTCTGCCGTTCCTTTTAATGACTGTTGCATTTCAGTGATCGGCATGGTGCTTATGGACCGTGTTAAATATGTGCATCGTCTAATAACGACTACAGGTGCGTTACTCGCCCGTGTGTGTGTGTGCAAACCTTGAAGTCTTTTGTGGCTACATTGGTGGCAGCGGTGGGGTGGAGAGGAGCACACACTTCCACACCTACCAAACCAACCCACACAGCACTGAGGACAGTGCTGCATTTCAGAAGGAGGCCATGTAACAAACCACAGTTCCGACAGAATTGTTTGAACGGACTAGGAGCACTTTTCGTGCGGATCCCAGACGGGGATGGACTGATGGAATGTCGGTGAAGATGCCGGTGCCCCCTTCCACTCTCGAACACTGAACCCCGTCCGCACGAGTACCATCGCCGTTTATCGTATATATCCTCCGTTCAATGTCAGCATCCGCTCGTCCCGACACTGCAGTTGCCCACAGCGTTACACTTCCCACCGGTTATCCAACAGACATGACGTAATTCCCCCACTCCAAAAGGGACAGCGCTTCATGTAACGCTCCATTCTTTATTTTCTATTGTACCCTTTAAAATTTATATTTGGTTAGCACTGGCAAGGCACTGTCTAAGCAAGCATTAGTAACGAAATAAAGTTATGACAATGTGTGCAGATAAAATGTACAAATACATAACTTGTCCTGCTATGTCAACAGTAAGCTATGTTTTAAAATTTATGGTGAACTAGAAAAAATAGGCAGTGAAAAAAATTCCTACCATAAAAATGGAGGCAGAGTTCAATAAGCCTTCATTTTTTAATAGAAGGTAGGAGAAAAAAAACTGCTTAGGAAAAAATGGTCAGGTGGTAGAGTAGGGTAATACGGTAGTAGCATTTCAGAATGAGATAATGAAACGTCGAGGTGATTAGTTCTTGATCAATTAGGCGTATGAAACAAAATCTCACGAAAAAGCGTCAATGAACTTAAGTCCTCAGCATCTTAGGATCCAGAATTGAATTCTGATTATGGTTAGTATCCAAAGAAACGGTAGCATTTTAGACTGTGGACCACCGAAATGTGTACGCCCGAATGACGTTATCGTTTGGATGACTGGTGATATAAGGAGACATCATAGTTCATGG
>WEDG01005519.1:0-22500 GCA_017591395.1 Schistocephalus solidus
GTACGAATAGGGAATTCAAAGGTGACTCACCTACAGTTCCCTCAAATATACTGATAATGATAACGGCAGTAAAACCAACCATTACTTCAGCCACTTCTACAAAATGTACTCTACTACGTAGGCTGCAAAAACGGTTTTCAATACTGAAAGTCTGGTAAACCTACACTGCCTACATTAAAAATATTTAGATAAAATGACAGCTACTTAGGTTGCTTTTGCTGCAGCAATTCTTACTGCAACCGGGATTAGGTACACTACAATTTATTTTGGCATAAATAAAAATTATACAATTTCAACGAGATGTATGTACCATACGACTGACACAGCACATGCTTATATTGGCAGTTGCCTTCCTACTGTCTCACCAATTCGACGGCCGCTTCCGCTGTCTTCCCAAAAGGAGTATGATCTCATCCATGGCGAATAACCTCATTCGGGTTAGGAATGCTCCCTTGGTGAAGAGCATTTCTAACTCTTGCCTGCAATCATAACTCTGTAGATGCTTAGACCAACATCAGACAACAAATTCTGCCAGTTAACGCTCCTTATCATTCTGAATAATCTAGGCTTCGAATTTTTAAACTCCTTTTACTACTGGGAATAATATAAATACTTTAATTTAAATGAGAGAAACTGAAGTTAGTTATAAAATCACAAAATGACTCAGTTTGTGCGAGTACTCTCACAAATGATATGACTACTTCTACTATTACTATAAATATTGCTACTACTACTACTGCTAATACTACTACTACTGCTTACACTACTACTACTACCGCCGTTAATGTTAATTCTGTCAAGGCTTATCATAGTAATGATTCCAGAAGAATTAACTTTGTGATTTCATCCAATGTTACTCCTAAACGTTACAATGCTCTTTTTAATCGTTGTGCTTGTAGAATGCTGTTCAATTACTGTTCTCACAACAACCAAGACAAATCCCAATAAAATTAAAATTACTGTCACCACACACATTACAATAGTGCTACCATCCTACCTATAAACGCAGCTACTAATGCTAATATTAAAGCATAACTAATACCGCTGTCAATCCATCATCCATAATGTAAACGTTAACTGCCCATGCTACTTAGCACAAAGCCCTCTGCTTTGGCCTTATAGTGGATAGTCATTGGCGGCATTAATTAGCTGTGGTCCAGTGCTTGAAAGCAATCGACCATAAATAAAATACCGAAAAGCGTTAACTACTCTTCCAAATGACAGGTACTACCAAATAATACCAACGGGCTACGATGCAAGCAAATGTTGCAACACCAATATCAAGCCAGTCTTTTTTAGCAAAGGAGTAAGTAAGGAAGCAATGATCATCCAGATCGTCAGCAGTCATTTCACGATGTTGAACGCATTCTCGAAAAATATGAACCTGAAAGTGACCATGGGTGATTATTGAAGCCGTTGCATGAGCGGCAAGTGCCAAGTTTACCCCGCCTGATGGGAGAAATCAGGACATAAAATTTATGCATAAGGATCTTGAAGAGTAGACCAGGTTTGATGGGTGCCCAAAGTGTCCTCACGCTTGTTTTAGGCTGAGGATATTCATTCTGCACCCGAATCGAGAAGACGGACTACCGCAGTTATTTAAAAAGCAATTCACTATGGGTCCTACCTCGAATGGTCGTGGGGACCATCGTTAACTGGATATGTTCCTGTCTTTCCTGTATTATTACTCACATTAGGTCAATTTATACTTTCCGCGGTTCAAAATTGGTAATGGGGACTTTTCTATGAACCTCCTTTATAACATGAGGAAGTTGGGTGTCAGCAAGATCTACGATCATTTGTTTACTGAATTCTCGCGCATGACCAACATCGGCGGCCTTTGTGTGTTTTCGATCCTTCATCGCGCTGTACTGGAGGTGGAAATTTCTTTTGGCCTTACTTGTCTATCAAAAAATCTATTTAAATGCTAGTCTGCCGACTGGCGAATTCACTTTCCAGATAATTTCTAAGACAAGAAAGAACTTATTGTCGCATACTTGATTGTTTTACCAGCCTTATCCGCTTCTGTAAAAAGTAGGGCAACTAAAAGCAGGTTAATAGGCCGGATTTTAAGTGTTGTATGTTTCAGCGTTTCGGAACCTTGATTTTTAGGTGCCTAATGGGATAAAGCAGCAACCTTTTTGTCCAGAAGGGTGCTCCAAGAAAGGTAAGCGACACTGGAATGGGAATTTCTGGCTAGGAAGACGTCGTCACCCAACCTTACCCTATGAGAAACTACAGGACACCAGGCCAATGGCTCCGTGGTTCAGAGCGTTGGACATAATAACTTTTGGTGGCCTAAAAAACGACTTCATGCCCCATGAGCAGCAAAACATGGGCTTGAATAAGATATGCTGACAACAACTAATTAGCCAGAAATTGTCTTCTTAGTCTCCTATTTTTTCGAAGCTTCCTTCAGCATATACCCCTTGTCGTGTTACGGTTGCCTGCGACGGGCATTACCAACTTACGTATTTTCTTGTAAACTCTGTGTAACCGAACCATTTGAACAAAAATATATTATATCAAAATTTTACATTTTATCAAAATTAGCCATACTGTTACCAAGAGGGTGTTCAAAGGCGTTTGTCTATCTTTCCCTTAATAAACTGAACTGAAAAATGTATTTTGTCCCGTGGCACCTGGAAGTAAAGTTGTATCTACCAACCAACAAACTCTGTTGGCTGGTGTCGTTGCCCTGCGCAGTCCGTGACAAAACTATGAGGGGGTAAATATCCTGGACGTTCAGTGCCGTTATATCAGTGTGGTGAGAAAATGGCTGGCATTGAGCAAATCAGAAATCTGGATGAATAAATTAAAGAAAATGAATACTAAGAGCGTATGTAGATAGGATCGTAATTACCTTTGAATTAACAAGCTTACACAATAATACAATTAAATGTCTGCAATGGAATACGGTAAAGTGAAAGATAGATTGAACGCGTGTGACCGCACTGAATAGAACTGACTGTACTTGGATCCAAAGTTTGCTAATGACTTCAGTAGCGCCTGGAACCCTTTCACAGTTCGGTTTCATAGGTACTTGATGCCTATGGCAAATGAAATGAAGATTGAATGTTGAACTATCTCACTTGAAATACGTAGACTACTTTTACTGGTTTTCTGCCATCACGCTATATGGCAAGTGCAACTGAATTAAATCTTACTTCGTCACTTCTTTCCTTCAAAGGTGACGAACAAGAGGCGGGTGGGTTGTAAACTTCTCTTTTGGCCCTAATACAGAGTTTAATTATCCTGAAAACGGGTGAAGTTGCCAGGCTGGCCGACAATTCTAAACCGTAACAAGAATTGTCGGAAAGGCATAGACTGGGAAAATTTTGAAGCCAGGAACAATAACTATTTAGATGATACACCCTCTGTCAAACTTACTTGGCATCTTTAAAGAAAGGCAAACCGCTTGATCTCAATATCTTGAATGTCGCAAAACAAAGTTTCTTTCATAAACATAAACATCAATTTTAAATCCTTCTTCCATGCATCAGGCAGAGGAAACTTGGCATCTCTGGTGTTGGATTATCTAAAGGGTAATATCCAAAGACCTTAACAAAGACATAAAAAAGCTTTTCATCTTCTTCGTGGGTTACATGAAAAGCTCTCTCGATTTCCTCCACTGTTTCGCAGGCCGTTTCAGTGAGTAGAATAGAAAAGGCAGAATTTATGCTTGTCGGCGAGAAGAAAATATTCTTTGAACCTCCTGAAATGCAAAAGTTGCAGATGTCAGCTTGGGGTATTCTGATAGGTTTGCCCACAACTCGCATTCAAGAAAACATTAAAATATGCCATGTGTTCATTTTTGGACCTTGGATTGATTGCATTCTGTCGTCCTACTGTTATCGTTGAATGTGGAAGAGAACCAGCATTTACTGCTGAACAAGGTGTGATGAATTAGGCTGCCTTTTCGCAAACATTATTAGATACCGAATGCGTCCCTATCTGGCTCAATCTCACTTGGCAGTCTTCTGTTTTTATCTGAAAATCGCATTTTCTCGTAAATTAAGCTGAGGCTCTTATTATGATGAGAACAGCGGTTGTAAAGAAATGCTGAACATTTTTGTCAATCAAATGTCTCGCCTCAGAAGACTAAATTCAATGAGAGAAGGTTCTCTAAAAAAAACGCAAAGTTGCCGAATAGATAAGCCAGAACCAACGAACTTGGTCCGAATCTGCACCATAAGTCCCTTTTTAGCGTATTTGTCCCAGAGATTATCGATGTTAGTTAGACAGGTACAAGGTTAACTTCGGCAATCACTGCTCAAAGTTTATTTATACTATCTTTCAAAGAACAACTATCACAAGGCCAATCTACGTTAACTGGAATGCTCGCTAAAGTCTGATCCTCGGTACTATCTACAGACTGATACAAGTAGTTAAGATGAGCGATAATACTTGGTTAACATATCCGACGCTTTTGCCACGGAATTAGATAGCGTTAATTGCAGCAAAGTTTAAGTGGAAATTAGCTTCTTAGTGATGAACATGTCCATTTTAAGCCTTTTGCAGAAAATATGGATTTATTGGGTGACTTTTACCTACGTAAAGGAGAAAGCCACTACTATGGATAAGCAAAGGATGGCTTCCTCCCTGTTCGCAGCTTCTGTTTGCAGGACAGCGTTCTCGTTCACGATAAAAAGTTAAGTCCTTTGAAGTTGGCACTCATAAACAGGTTTTTCAATTGATGCATTGGCATGTGCAGAATCCGAATCGGCACACAGGCATGCAGTTCTGCTTAGTAATTTCTAACGACCAACCTCCGATGTCCCACTGTTTTTCTGATAAAGAGGAACATGTGTCCGCATAGCTATATCCATCCGCTCCCTCAAAATTGAAATATGGCAAACGTAGTAAAGGTGGGAATAAAATATTCATTTTATCATTATCGAACATTCATTTAGAAGCATTTAAAGGAGGACTGCTTAGGAAAGCCATACAAGGGAAAGAAAGCTCTAGGAAGTTAGCAAACAATAACCAATTATTGATTTGTAACAATGAAAACAATTGGAAGGCGGATAGACAAAATATGGTAAGCTGTTTTCGAAGAACTGGTGATTGACAGTTAGAGAGAAACGAGGGCTGAAAGAACTCAATTCCGGCTGAAATGTAAAATGCAGACACTAAAATTTTCGGCAAAGATAGAGTAAATCGGGTGTTTATATATGTGTGAAATGGTGTGTGACCCAATGATGGGCTGACGACCTCGTAGCTGCGAGAGACGGTGACACAACATCGGCTAACCACGCTTCTCTGAAAAATTCAGCAAGTTCGCGTGCTCTCAGGATAGGTGCGAAGTTGTAGCGTATCCTTTGGATGGAATTAGCGAATCATCTTTCATAAGGAAGGAAACCATGGTACTGCACACGTCACTATCTGCACTAGAAGATCTGAACAGTTCAGCCTATTGTTTTTGCCAGTGACAGACCCTAAATACTGAAGGTCTATAATCCCCTCCATGACTTAACGGAGTGTGTCAAGCAACGTTTTGGGTCCATCTAGTCTTTGATGCCTCCAGGTGGGCCGCAGCGCCACATCAAGTGCAATATATGTGAGCTCGTGAGGTGGACGACGGTAAACGTGTCCAAAACACCTCACTTCCATTGGGTAGTTTGAGATATACTTGCGATGTTGTCGCAGCGAGAGCAGACTGCTTCATTTTTGTCAAAGACGGTGTGTCCATCATTCGAAGGATGATCCTCAGACAGCAGTGGTAAAGTACCACCTGTTTTCGTTCATCATATAGGCACAAAGCCCAACATTCGCAACCATAGAGCAGAACTGACCGGACTGACGCACGGTGCACGCGAAGCATTTTAGCGATTGAGCTGACAAGGGTGTTTACTTTATAAGCAGTATGGATAAAGATAGAGATACAAGGATTAATCAATGGACATTTCGTGCGCTTAAAAATTTCCTTATTAAAAAACCTTTTAAAAAATGCACTTTCTTCCAATATGAAACCTAAGAACATAATTTTCTTCAAAATAAGAACAACAAAGAAAGTGATTTGACCTGTTTTCTATAACGTATACTTGAATTTATAGGGGGATTGAAAATCATGGATAAAAATGCCTGCTGCATACGTAACCTGTTTTAGCAAAAACAAGTTTTGCTGGTGGCCTAACAGAACCTCGTTCAAAAAGCAGACATTCTGAAGGGAATGAACTATCGTCACTTCTCACGATAAAACATAACTACTACATAACAACCTGTTCTAGAACTATCAATCACAGATTATCAACCGATACCAGAGTGTATGTTTATTTCACGGCTATTGATTCAAACCGTCGAACCTGGGGGGGTTGCGGTGGCAAGCCTAGAGGTGTCTAAGGCCTAGGCGCCAACGGCGAAGCAAGCCACATATGCTTTCTTCCACCTTCGGTCTTCGTAACTCTGCTTTGACACCAGAAATATCTGGGGGAGAAGGAGAGAGTGTGGTAGATGCAGTGCAAGTCTACTATGAGTTTTTAAAAAAATACGCGCAAGTCACCGAACCTGCACCACCCAGCTGTGGAGCCTGCGGTAAACCTCGACACAATTTACGTTTAAACGATCAACTGTAACTGTACAATGATTGTTGCTACTATTGGAGTTAGCAGTATAATAATGGCACCATACTTTCCGTTGCCATCGTCACTACTCACGATGAAACATAACTACTACATAACAACCTGTTCTAGAACTATCGATTTCATATTATCAACCGATACCAGAGTGAATGTTAATTTTCTTATTAGAAGAAGTAATATTAATACTGGCACTACAACCAATACTACTTCCACTATATTTATCACTCCGGTTAATTCTAGTTCAAATAGCAGCACCAATATTACTGCTACTGTTACTGCTGGTCGGTGTAACGCTGTTGTTACGTCAATTAACAACTGACAATGCTTCTATTTCAAATACTGATAATGCTACTTCTGCTACAATTCTGAGTATTAATATTTGTAATGTTGCATATATTACAGATACTACGAAGACTAATATTGCTACCGATACTGCTACTGCTACTGCTGCTGAGATCAGATAGGTATTTGGTACTGAGCAGGAATCCGAAACACTGGATACATAAAGCTCGTGTTCCAGCGATCTCGTCCTATTCGCAGCTCTTTTCTTTACAAACAGTCGGATAGAGGAAAAGATGGGGTCCTTAGGTACATTGCAATTCCCCAGTTGCAGTTCATTTACCAAGAATAAACTTCCTTACTCTGTCTGAATTCAGTGAGTTAAATGATATTTCGACATTTCTATCGTTCGCGATTTTTATGGTGGGGCTTCTTACGCATTGCACTCTAGGCAGGCCCTACAATACGCAAAATAAAAAAGATTATATTACCTTAGAATATCATTTTATCTAGTCAATGAGCTAATGGATTTTATAGAGCTCGAGGATAGGAGTTGATGTACATTACTTGTTCAAAATAAGAATTATTTTCCTGCTAAAAGGGTGTCACAAAAATATGGTTCAGGCCTTAAAATCCCTTTGCCTGCATTGAAATTTGTAACCATTCCCAAGATATCGTTAATAAATGCAGGAACAGTCCTTGCAAATATTTGTAAGTTCGGCATTCTACGCATCCTCTACAAAACACATTTGGTTGATTAAATATTTTTTTCAATGAACTGTTCAAACGTATTAACTAGCTCAAAATAACTTTCCATTTGTAATGTAAGGCAGGTCGGTACCACTGACCCACCCAGGTGATGTGCCACTTAATCATTCATATCCAATATACCTTTGAATACTTCATAAAAACCACTCGTTGATAAATTTTTCGATGTCAGTATTAGTAAAAGGTGAGATATAATCGTAGTTTGACGATTTTTAGAAATCACAGATTTGTCACTATTGACCAGACACGATGCAGCTCTTCTAATCAACGACAGAAATCAATCGAATTGTGTTGTTTTTACTTAATATTTCGATAGAGCACGCTGCTAGAACGTTATTCTGAATAAAATTGTCAGACTTCATTTTCCCATGCATAAACACGTTTGAGCTATTTTCGGTGGCTCTACGGCTTTTCTGCTCTCTTTTCCATCGAGGAAACACGCACGGACTTGGGCCTAAACAGATGACTTCTAGTTAGCTCGACGGTCAGTTCCGGTTTCATGTTTGGCACGTCAGGCTTTCTTGTCTTTTGGCAAGCCTGTCGACTTCACCCACTTTCAGTTCACCTCAGTTGTGCATCAACGCATACACGTTCCTCCGTGTCGTTCATTTTATCTGGCGGATTCTGTTTGTTTTCAATAGCGGTTGCACAATGCGTTCCAATAAAGTGCCAGGGGCTGGCAGGGATGTACAATTATTTTACTGGGAGTTGTAAACAGTCAAATTAACGGCACTTTCGTTTCCATTTCACGACATCTACGCAGTTAACTCTCTAAGGAATCATATGCTGCGTGGCGTTTTAGTCGTGGAAGCGCAATTTATTACAGGCGAACACCTGTCGGCTCAATATCCATTAGAACGCTTTGCTTGACCATTTTAATACTTCTCCCTATTAGTAACGGACTTGTTAGATAAGAGATGCTGGGTCGTCTTATAATTGCCATACTGCATGCGTGAATCCAGTTTCAAATGTGTTCATGGTATATTGAGAAATGCCATTCAGAACAAAGCATAAAAGGATCAGACTTTGTCAACACCTTAGCATGGGTTATTCAGTTCGGTATTTTTGTACAACCATATATAAGCCTTTCAGCACCTGCTCATGAAAGGATCATCAGTAGCACGCTGCAGTACAACTTCACCTCCAGGTATATAGGAAAGCGTACTTTGCACAACAGGAAGACCCAAACCTTAACCTTGATACTTTCCCTTCAGTTACCCTTGAATTTCGCGTAAGGCCGCCTGTTTTACCAACGTTCCGATTACCGTGTCTTGTGGCAGAGTGAGAGCAACCTGGCAGCAGAGAACCACGAGGAAATCTGCTATGTATAGGCAAAAGCAGACAAATTATACTTAGGAACCAATGACTAAACGGTTAGAATACTTGGGGAACATATGCTACTGTTAAAACGTTTAGAAAATGGAGATAGGACACAAATGGATGGGTGACTTTGAAGTCCACCGTTGGTGTAGGCAAGCACGTGATAATTTTATCTATTCCAGTGCAGCCACGGCCTCAGCTCCTTATTCTTCAACTTTGAAGATAAGAAGTGACAGAGTAAGATTCAATTCAATTACACTTACCATGAGATATAGCGCAAGTGCAGAAAGCCAGTTCATGTAGTCTACGTATTTCAAAGTGAGATAGCTCAGAATTCGATCTTCACTCCCTCTCCCATTGGCCTCAAGTACTTACGAAATTGAACTTGAACAGGATTCCAGGCGCTACTACGGTCAATCGCAAACTTTGACTATATCCACAGTCAGTTCTATTCGGTACGGTCACTAGCGTCCAATCCATCTGTAGGGATTTTCCAATTCATCATTTCTCGCCGTTTTCTCTTTGCACTGAAATAACGGCACTGAACGTCCAGGACGTTCATCCTCATAGTTTCATCATGGTGCGGAGACAGGAGCAAAAAGAGTTGGTAAGTTGAAAAATGAAACCTTACTTCTTGACACTATGGTACGAAATGCATTTTTATTCGATGGTTTTCGGTAAAATATATTTTGGTTGAATAGTTCCAGCACACTGAGTTTACAAGGAAATAGGTACGTTGGAATTGCAGGTCACAGACCGCCGTAACAAGACAACGGGTATATACTGAGGGAAGCTCCGACAAAATAGGAGACTTAGATGAAAATTTCTGGTTCATTAGCTGTCGTAAGCCAGACTTATCTAAGCGCAGGTTAACCTGCACCTGGGGTGTGATGTCGTATTCTTAGGCCAACGTTCAACGTTCTGAACTACGGAGCCATGGACCCGGTGTCCTGCCGTTTCTGATAGGGTAAGGCCGGGTGACGAACATTGACGTCACTGCTTCGTCCTATCAGGCACTTAAAAATCTAGGATTCGAAACGATGAAACTTGCAGTGTTTAAAATCAGGCCTACCAAACAGCTTGTTAAATGCCCCTCTTGTCCCAGGGATGTAGCTGGCTGGCAAAAAATCAACAACGGGAAAGGTAGTTCGTGGCTATCATAGAAAGTATATGCAATTTGAATTCGCAAGTCAGCAAGACTAGCATTACCAGCTATTTTTTTGATGGACAAGTAAAGATAGAATAAATTGCCACCGCCAGTACAGCGCGATGAAGGATCGAAAACACATAAAGGACGCCAACGTCGTTTAAGCCCGAGAATTCAGGAACGACATGATAATAGATCTTGCTGACACCCAACTTCCTCATATTATACGCAAGGTTCATAAAAGAGTCTCCTTCACGGAAAGTATAAATTGACCTCCTGAGAGTAATAATACATGAAAGACAGGAACATATCCAGTTGACGATGGTCGCAATGGTCATTTGGTGTAAGACCAATTTTGAAGGCCTTTTTTAATAAATGCGATAGCAGCAGAAGTAGAGGTAGAAGTAGTAGTAGTAGAAGAAGTAGTATAAGAAGAAGTAATTAATAAGTGAGGTGGCGGTAATTAATGGTCATTATAATTTTGAATTTAATTATTTTTGGTATTATTGGCTATGCTTCAGTGGCATTTTTATGCCTAACGGTGCTCTGATCGACAAAAGGCTTCAAAGTAATAAACTTGAAGTGGATGACACCCACTATTTTGAGTGGAGCATAACACTGAGTTCTTTCAGTCGGTTTTTACGAGAGAAGCCAATCTAACCGCTGATAACTATAGTGCGGAAGAGGTCCCGACAATTGACTCAGTGGTCATAACAGAACCTATTGTTCTGCAGGAACTACTGAAGCTGGACGAAACCAAATCGCCAGGTCCTGATGTAATACCGGCAAAGTTGTTGAAGGAGTTGGCCGTAGAGTTGGCAGAACCCTTGTGTCTACTCTTCCAAGCCTCCCTGCTACCCTGTGGCTTTTTTATAAACATTGTTAATTCTACTACACCTGCCTGTCCTTACCATACTTGGTAAATACTCATCTCAGAGCATCATACAAACATTCTTGCATCACGAGTACCACGAGCTTATCAGCGCATTATGTGATTGACCTCCACTCTCTATAAAGGCACATCGGTTTCTTATGGAGTTCCTTACACTGCAGTTGGGGCATCAAATGAAACAACACCGACCGGTACCTGGAAACTCTAAGGTGCATTGCTACTCCCCATTCGCAGTTCATTTACCTAGAAGCAATATCCTTACTCTGACTGAATTAAATGACTTTTACTTAACAAGATGCGAATTTTGACAATACTTTCGTTAATGATTTACATGGTGCTTTTTCTTATGCCTTGCACTCTAGGCAGGCCCTAAAATACGTAGAAGACCAAGATTATATTACTACTAGTATCACTCCGGCTAATTCTAGTTCAAAGAGCAGCACCAATATTACTGCTACTGTTACTGCTGGTCGGTGTAACACCGTCGCTACGTCAATTAACAACTGACAATGCTTCTTTTTCAATTACTGATAATGCTACTTCTGCTACAATTCTGAGTATAAATATTTGTAATGCTGCATATATTACAGATACTACTAAGACTAATATTGCTAGCAATACTGCTACTGCTACTACTGCTGATATCAGATAGGTATTTGGTACTGAGCAGGAATCCGAAACACTGGATACATAAAGCTCATGTTCCAGGGATCTCTTCCTTTTCGCAGCTCTTTTTCTTTACAAACAGTCGGATAGAGGAAAAAGATGGGGTCCTAAGAAACATTGCAACTCCCCAGTTGCAGTTCATTTACCAAGAATTAACTTCCTTACTCTGTCTGAATTCAGTGAGTTAAATTATATTTCGACGTTTCTATCGTTCGCGATTTTTACGGTTGGGCTTCTTACGCATTGCACTCTAGGCAGGCCCTACAATACGCAAAATAAAAAAGATTATATTACCTTAGAATATCATTTTATCTAGTCAATGAGCTAATGGATTTTATAGAGCTCGAGGATAGGAGTTGATGTACATTACTTGTTCAAAATAAGAATTATTTTCCTGCTAGAGGGTGTCACAAAAATATGGTTCAGGCCTTAAAATTCCTTTGCCTGCATTAAAACTTGTAACCATTCCCAAGTTATCGTTTATAACTGCAGGAATAGTCCTTGCAAATATTTGTAAGTTCGGCATTCTACGCAAAACAATAGTCTCCAGATTATTACACTTTCTGCATAATCCTCTACAAAACACCTTTGGTTGATTAAATAATTTTTACAACGAACTATTCAAACATAAATACTTGCTCAAAATAACTTTTCCTAAGGCATTTAAGGCAAGATGGTACCACTGCCCCACCCAGGTGATGTGTCACCTAATCATTCATATCCAATATACCTTTGAATACTTCATAAAAACCACTCGTTGATAAATTTGTCGATGTCAGTATCAGTAAAATGTGAGATATAATCGTAGTTTGACGATTTTTAGAAATCACAGATTTGTCACTATTGACCAGAAACGACAGAAATCAATCGAATTGTGTTTTTTTTTACTTAATATTTCGATAGAGCACGCTGCTAGAACGTTATTCTGAATAAAATTGTCAGACTTCATTTTCCCATGCATAAACACGTTTGATCTATTTTTCGATGAGCTCTACGGCTTTTCTGCTCTTTTTCCCATCGAGGAAACACGCACGGACTTGGGCCTAAACTGATGACTTCTAGTTAGCTCGACGGTCAGTTCCGGTTTCATGTTTGGCACGTCAGGCTTTCTTGTCTTTTTAGCAAGCCTATCGACTTCACCCACTTTCAGTTCACTCAGTTGTGCATCAACGCATACACGTTCCTCCGTGTCGTTCATTGTATCTGGCGGATTCTGTTTGTTTTCAATAGCGGTTGCACGATGCATTCCAATAAAGTGCCAGGGGCTGGCAGGGATGTACAATTATTTTACTGGGAGTTGTAAACAGTCAAATTAACGGCACTTTCGTTTCCATTTCACGACATCTACGCAGTTAACTCTCTAAGGAATCATATGCTGCGTGGCGTTTTTAGTCGTGGAAGCGCAATTTATTACAGGGCGAAACACCTTTCGGCTCAATATCCATTAGAACGCTTTGCTTGACCATTTTTAATACTTCTCCCTATTAGTAACGGGCTTGTTAGATAAGAGATGCTGGGTCGTCTTATAAATGCCATACTGCATGCGTGAATCCAGTTTTAAAAATTTGTCCATGGTATATTGGGAAATTCCATTCAGAACAAAGCATAAAAGGATCAGACTTTGTCAACACCTTTAGCATGGGTTATTCAGTTCGGTATTTTTGTACAATCAGCTATAAGCCTTTCAGCACCTGCTCATGAAAGGATCATCAGTAGCACGCTGCAGTGCAACTTCACCTCCAGGTATATAGGAAAGCGTACTTTGCACAACAGGAAGACCCAAACCTTAACCTTGATACTTTCCCTTCAGTAACCCTTGAATTTCGCGTAAGGCCGCCTGTTTAACCGACGTTCCGATTACCGTGCCTTGTGGCAGAGTGAGAGCCACCTGGCAGCAGAAAACCACGAGGAAATCTGCTATGTATAGGCAAAAAGCAGACAAATTATACTTAGGAACCAATGAATAAACGGTTAGAATACTTGGGGAACATATGCTACTGTTAAAACGTTTAGAAAAATGGAGATTGGACACAAATGGATGGGTGACTTTGAAGTCTACCGTTGGTGTAGCCAAGCACGTGATAATTTCATCTATTCCAGGGCAGCCACGGCCTCAGCTCCTTATTCTTCAACTTTGAAGATAAGAAGTGACAGAGTAAGATTCAATTCAATTACACTTACCATGAGATATAGCGCAAGGGACAGAAAGCCAGTTCATGTAGTCTACGTATTTCAAGTGAGATAGCTCAGAATTTGATCTTCATTCCCTCTCCCATTGGCTTCAATTACTTACGAAATTGAACTTGAACAGGATTCCAGGCGCTACTACGGTCAATCGCAAACGTTGGATCCATCCACAGTCAGTTCTATTCGGTACGGTCACTAGCGTTCAGTCCATCTGTACGGATTTTCCAGTTCATCATTTCTCGCCGTTTTCTCGTTGCACTGAAATAACGGCACTGAACGTCCACGACGTTCATCCTCATAGTTTCATCATGGTGCGGAGACAGGAGCAAAAGGAGTTGGTAAGTTGAAAAATGAAACCTTACTTCTTGACACTATGGGACAAAATGCATTTTTATTCGATGGTTTTCGGTAAAATATGTTTTGGTTGAATAGTTCCAGCACACTGTGTTTTCAAGGAAATAGGTACGTTGGAATTGCAGGTCACAGACCGCCGTAACAAGACAACGGGTATATACTGAAGGAAGCTCCGACAAAATAGGAGACTTAGATGAAAATTGCTCGTTCATTAGCTGTCGTAAGCCAGACTTATCTAAGCGCAGGTTAACCTGCACCTGGGGTGTGATGTCGTATTCTTAGGCCAACGTTCAACGTTCTGAACTACGGAGCCATGGACCCGGTGTCCTGCCGTTTCTGATAGAGTAAGGCCGGGTGACGAACATTGACGTCACTGCTTCGTCCTATCAGGCACTTAAAAATCCAGGATTCGAAACGATGAAACTTGCAGTGTTTAAAATCAGGCCTACCAAACAGCTTTTTAAATGCCCCTCTTGTCCCAGGGATGTAGCTGGCTGGCAAAAAATCAAGAACGTGACAGGTAGTTCGTGCCTATCATAGAAAGTATATGCAATGTGAATTCGCAAGTCAGCAAGACTATCGTTACAAGCTATTTTTTGATGGACAAGTAAAGATAGAAGAAATCGCAACCGCCAGTACAGCGCGATGAAGGATCGAAAACACATAAAGGACGCCAACGTCGTTTAAGCCAGAGAATTCAGGAACGACATGATCATAGATGATGCTGACACCCAACTTCCTCATGTTATACGCAAGGTTCATAAAAGAGTCTCCTTCACGGAAAGTATAAATTGACCTCCTGAGAGTAATAATACATTAAAGACGGGAACATATCCAGTTGACGATGGCCACAATGGTCATTTGGTGTAAGACCAATTTTGAAGGCCTTTTTTAATTAATGCAATAGCAGCAGAAGTAGAAGTAGAAGTAGTAGTAGTAGTAGTAGTAGTAGTAGTGTAGTAGAAGTAGTAGTAGTAGTAGAAGTAGTAGTAGTAAGTAGTAGTAGTAGAAGTAGTAGTCGTAGTAGTATAAGTATAAGTAATTAATAAGACAGGTGGCGGTAATTACTGTTCATTATAATTTGAATTTAATTATTTTTGGTATAATTGGCTATGCTTCAGTGGCATTTTTATGCCTAACGGTGCTCTGATCGACAAAAGGCTTCAAAGTAATAAACTTGAAGTGGATGCAACCCACTATTTTGAGTGGAGCATAACACTTCCACTCATCGTTTGCAAGCACACTTCCACCTCAGCACATTTCCGAACCCTGCTAGTAGGCGAGTGTGCACATCAGCCGTCCGCCTGTTCAAAAAGATCTCTTTTAAGATGGTTATTGTACATATTTATCACTTATTTATGCTGTATACGGCTACCAACTGTAGGCTTTTTTGTATAAACATTGTTAATTCTACCTACACCTGCCTGTCATACCATACTTGGTAAATACGCCTCTCAGAGCATCATACAAACATTCTTGCATCTCGAGTACCACGAGCTTATCAGCGCATTATGTGATTGACCTCCACTCTCTATAAAGGCACATCGGTTTCTTATGGAGTGCCTTACACTGCAGTTGGGGCATCAAAATGAAACTACACCGACCGGTACCTGGAAACTTCTAAGGTGCATTGCTACTCCCCCATTCGCAGTTCATTGACCTAGAAGCAATATCCTTACTCCGACTGAATTAAATGACTTTACTTAACAAGATGCGAATTTTGACAATACTATCGTTAATGATTTACATGGTGCTTTTTCTTATGCCTTGCACTCTAGGCAGGCCCTAAAATACGTAGAAGACCAAGATTATATTACCTTAGATATTCATTTTTATTAGTCGGTGCGTTTATAAAGCTAGGAGATAGTGATTATGTATGTCAATTTTTAGAAATAAGGAATATTCTCCTACTTATTTGGTGTCCCGATAAAGATCTCCAGATTACCACACTCGCATTTCTGCATATCCTCTACAAAACACATTTGGTTAATTAAATATTTTTTTCAATGAACTGTTCAAACGTATTAACTAGCTCAAAATAACTTTCCATTTGTAATTTAAGGCAGGTCGGTACCACTGACACACACATAGTTAATGTGTGCTTTAATCAGTTATATCCATGATTTCTTCAAATACTTCATAAAAATCACCTGTCGATAAATTGCCATACTTTATTCAACCATGCAAACACAGGTTAGATCTATTCACACTTTTTAGATGGCTCTACGGTTTGCTTCTCTCCCTTCCCATCGTAGAGACCGATAACTCACTCACGGACTAGAACCTCAACAGAGGACTTCTAGTTAGCTGGACGGTGATCGTAATAATAGTTTCAGCATGCGTAGTAGAACTTCATTAGATACGTTAGGTAAGCAAAAGTAGTAATAAATAAGTTGATGGCAATAACTGTTCGTTGTAATTTTAATATAATTTATTTTTGTACTATTGGCTATTGTAGCTTTAGTGACAGAAATACATTATGTGTCGCTTTAGGTAACTTTCAAACGTTTCATTAACATTTTTATGACAACCGGTGCTCTAATTGACAAAATGATTTAAAAGGGATGAACTTGTAGAGTATACCACCCACTGTTGTGACTGGCCAATAAACGTTCCACTCATCGGTTTCATGCACACTTCCAGACTCAGCTCATTTACCAAGGCTGTTAATAAGACTGTGTGCTAATTAGCCACCCTTCTGTTCAAAAGGAAATCGTTTGCGATCATTATTTTACATATTCATCACTTATTTGTTTTGTTCTTGGGTACCAAACTGGTGCATTTTTGCTTGATCAATGTTAATTCTAAGTAAGCCTACTTAAACTTACCACCTACGTTGGTAACTTCTGATCTCAGAGCATCATACACACATTCGTGCATCTCAAGTACCACGAGCTTATCAGCTCATAAGATGACTGACGTCCACAAACGAAGGCAAATACGATTTCTTATACTCTCGATAAAGGCAGATCGGTTATCTATGGAGTTCCTTTCTCTGCAGTTTGGACATCAAAATGAAAAACCAACTAACGGGTACTAGGAAAGTCTTAAAGCGCATTGCGACTCACCGGTTGCAGTTTTTTACCGATAAGCAACTTCCTTACTCTGGCAGTATTTACTGATTTAACTAAAAATATATTGTGTGTTAATTACCTTATATTTCGACAGCGCATGCTGATAGAATGTAACTCTGATTAAAATTGCCATACTTTATTCCTGTTAACCTGTTGGCGGAGTTATAATGCAGCATGCTACTGATGATCCTTTCTTGAGCAGTTGCTGAAAGGTTTATATATGGTTGTAACAGAATATGGAACTGAATAAAACTTTCTAAGGTGTTGATAAAACCTAATTCGTTTATGCTTTTTTTGAACTGCATTTCCAACATACCATGGACACATTTGAAACTGGATTCACGCATGCAATATGGCAATTATAAGACGACATAGAATCTCTAAAATAACGCGTCCCTTACTACTAGCGAGTATAAGTAAAATGGTTTGAGTAAAGCATTCTTATGGATTTTGAGCCGACAAAGGTTTCGCCTGTAACAGATTGCACTTTTACGACTAAAATGCCACGCAAAATATGATTCCTTAGAGAGTTTACTGCGTAGATGTCGTGAAAAGGATACGAAATGGCCGTTAATTGGACTGTTTACACCTCCGAAACAAATTAATGAACATCCCTGCCAGCCCCTGGCACTTTATCGGAACGCATTGTGCAACCGCTATTGAAAAAACACATTCCGCAACTGAAAATGAACAAAGGGTAGAAACGTGTATGCGTTGATGCACCAATAAGGTGTACTGCAAGTGGTTAAAGTCGACCGGGTGGAACAAAGAAGGGAACAATTGAGGCATACCAAAAGAGGAGAAAGCATCACGTGCCAAACATGAAAGAAGAACTTACCGTCAAGTTAATTAGAAGTTTTTATTAATGTCACAGTACGTAAGTGAGTAATCATACTGTACAATTAGAAGGAAAGGAAGAAAGCCGTAGAGCCATCAAAAAAAATGAATCGATCGAAACTGCTTTTGCATGGATAAATAAAGTATGGCAATTGTATTCAGAATAACGTTCTATCAGCATGCTCTATCGCAATATTAGGTAAAAACAACACAATTGCATTTATTTCTGTCGTTGACCAGAAGAGAAGCATCGATTCTGTCCAATATTAACAAATCTGTGATTTATAAAAAATCGTCAAACTACGGTCATTTCTCGCCTTTTACAAACATTGACATCGATGACTTATGGAAGATTGCTGTATATGAAGTATTTGAAGGAATGGTAAATATGGCTGATTTTGGATCACATCAATTATGTGGGTCAGTGTTACCACCCTACCTTACATAACAAAAAGGAATTTTTTGAAGCTAGTCGGTATGTTTGAACAGTTTGTTGTACAAATTATTTAAGCAGCCAAAGGTGTTTTGTAGAGGATTATGCAGAAAGTGTGGTAATCTGGAGACTATAGTTTTGCATAGGATGCCGGAATTAGAAATCTTTGCAAGGACTGTTCCTGCAGTTATAAACGATATTTTGGGAGTGGTTGCAAATTTCAATGCAGGCCAAGGGTTATCTAGACCTAAGCGACCTTTATTGTGACTCACCTTTAGCAGGACAATATTTCTTATTTTTAACAATTAACGTACATCATCACTCCTATCCTCGAGCTCTATAAAATTAATTAGCTCAATGACTAGATAAAAGGATGTTGTAAGGTAATATAATATTGTTCGTCTTTGTATTATAGGGCCTGTCTAGAGTGCACGGCGTAAGAGAACGCACTGTATAAATCGCTTATGATAGTAACGTCGAAAATTTCACATTTTTTAGTAAAGTCATTAAATTCAGTCAGAGTAGGGAAGTTGCTTCTCGGTAAATGAACTGCAACTGGCGGAGTTTTAATGCACCTATGGATTTTCCAGGTACCGATCGGTGGTGTTTCATTTTGATGCCACAACTGCAGAGAAAGGAACTCCATAGCAAGCCGATTTGCCTTTACCGAGAGTAGAATAACGATTGCACAAGAGTTCTTTTTGAACAGTGGGATGGCTGATTAGCACCCTCGTCTACTAGTAGCATTAATAATAGTGTTGAGTTGGGAAGTGTGATTGCAACCCAAAAGTGGAAGCTTTAAGCTCCACTGATAGCATTGCGTTGAATCCATTTTAAGTTCTTTTCTTCGAAAACCTTTGGTTGAGCTGATCTTCGGTATGCATTAACATGACGCTACACCATATAAAAGTCAATTAAAACGGCCTCTTTTAATAAACTGCTCACGTATGAGATTGAAATTGTTTTCAATAAAACCACCAATTTTGGAAACTGGTCGATAGTTATAAGGTAAGTTGTCTCCAGGAGAACATTACCCTAATGCATTTTCTTCAACAATTATCACTTTTCTATGTAGCGCTCCCATAAAAATGCCGAACCTGGGGGGTTGCGGTGGCAAGCCTAGAGGTGTCTAAGGCCTAGGCGCCAACGGCGGCGCCAGCCACATGTGCTTTCTCCCACCTTCGGTCTTCTTAACTCTGCTTTGACACCAGAAATCGCTGGGGAGAAGGAGAGAGTGTGGTAGGTGCAGTGCAAGTCTACTATCAGTTTAAACAAAAGACGCGCAAGTAACTGAACCTGCACCACCCAGCTGTGGAGCGTGTGGTAAAACCTCGACACAATTTATGTTTAAACGATCAACTGTAACTGTACAATGATTGTTGCTACTATTGCAGTTAGCAGTATAATAATGCCACTATACTTTCCGTTACCATCGTCACTACTCACGATGAAACATAACTACTACATAACAACCAGTTCTAGAACCATCGATCACAGATTATCAACCGATACCAGAGTGTATGTTAATTTTCTTATTAGAAGAAGTAATATTAATACTGGCACTACAACCAATACTACTTCCACTACTAGTATCACTCCGGCTAATTCTAGTTCAAAGAGCAGCACCAATATTACTGCTACTGTTACTGCTGGTCGGTGTAACACCGTCGCTACGTCAATTAACAACTGACAATGCTTCTTTTTCAATTACTGATAATGCTACTTCTGCTACAATTCTGAGTATAAATATTTGTAATGCTGCATATATTACAGATACTACTAAGACTAATATTGCTAGCAATACTGCTACTGCTACTACTGCTGATATCAGATAGGTATTTGGTACTGAGCAGGAATCCGAAACACTGGATACATAAAGCTCATGTTCCAGGGATCTCTTCCTTTTCGCAGCTCTTTTCTTTACAAACAGTCGGATAGAGGAAAAGATGGGGTCCTAAGAAACATTGCAACTCCCCCAGTTGCAGTTCATTTACCAAGAATTAACTTCCTTACTCTGTCTGAATTCAGTGAGTTAAATGATATTTCGACGTTTCTATCGTTCGCGATTTTTACGGTTGGGCTTCTTACGCATTGCACTCTAGGCAGGCCCTACAATACGCAAAATAAAAAAGATTACATTACCTTAGAATATCATTTTATCTATTCAATGAGCTAATGGATTTTATAGAGCTCGAGGATAGGAGTTGATGTACATTACTTGTTCAAAATAAGAATTATTTTCCTGCTAGAGGGTGTCACAAAAATATGGTTCAGGCCTTAAAATCCCTTTGCCTGCATTAAAACTTGTAACCATTCCCAAGTTATCGTTTATAACTGCAGGAATAGTCCTTGCAAATATTTGTAAGTTCGGCATTCTACGCAAAACAATAGTCTCCAGATTACCACACTTTCTGCATAATCCTCTACAAAACACCTTTGGTTGATTAAATAATTTTTACAACGAACTATTCAAACATAAATACTTGCTCAAAAATAACTTTTTCCTATAGGCATTTAAGGCAAGATGGTACCACTGACCCCACCCAGGTGATGTGTCACTTAATCATTCATATCCAATATACCTTTGAATACTTCATAAAAACCACTCGTTGATAAATTTGTCGATGTCAGTATTTTTAAAAGGCGAGAAATAACCGTAGTTTGACGAGTTTTTGAAATCACAGATTTGTCACTATTGACCAGAAACGACAGAAATCAATCGAATTGTGTTTTTTTTTACTTAATATTTCGATAGAGCACGCTGCTAGAACGTTATTCTGAATAAAATTGTCAGACTTCATTTTCCCATGCATAAACACGTTTGATCTATTTTCGATGGCTCTACGGCTTTTCTGCTCTCTTTTCCCATCGAGGAAACACGCACGGACTTGGGCCTAAACTGATGACTTCTAGTTAGCTCGACGGTCAGTTCCGGTTTCATGTTTGGCACGTCAGGCTTTCTTGTCTTTTAGCAAGCCTGTCGACTTCACCCACTTTCAGTTCACCTCAGTTGTGCATCAACGCATACACGTTCCTCCGTGTCGTTCATTGTATCTGGCGGATTCTGTTTGTTTTCAATAGCGGTTGCACAATGCGTTCCAATAAAGTGCCAGGGGCTGGCAGGGATGTACAATTATTTTACTGGGAGTTGTAAACAGTCAAATTAACGGCACTTTCGTTTCCATTTCACGACATCTACGCAGTTAACTCTCTAAGGAATCATATGCTGCGTGGCGTTTTAGTCGTGGAAGCGCAATTTATTACAGGCGAAACACCTTTCGGCTCAATATCCATTAGAACGCTTTGCTTGACCATTTTAATACTTCTCCCTATTAGTAACGGGCTTGTTAGATAAGAGATGCTGGGTCGTCTTATAAATGCCATACTGCATGCGTGAATCCAGTTTAAAATTTGTCCATGGTATATTGGGAAATTCCATTCAGAACAAAGCATAAAAGGATCAGACTTTGTCAACACCTTAGAATGGGTTATTCAGTTCGGTATTTTTGTACAATCAGCTATAAGCCTTTCAGCACCTGCTCATGAAAGGATCATCAGTAGCACGCTGCAGTGCAACTTCACCTCCAGGTATATAGGAAAGCGTACTTTGCACAACAGGAAGACCCAAACCTTAACCTTGATACTTTCCCTTCAGTAACCCTTGAATTTCGCGTAAGGCTGCCGGTTTAACCGACGTTCCGATTACCGTGTCTTGTGGCAGAGTGAGAGCCACCTGGCAGCAGAAAACCACGAGGAAATCTGCTATGTATAGGCAAAAGCAGACAAATTATACTTAGGAACCAATGAATAAACGGTTAGAATACTTGGGGAACATATGCTACTGTTAAAACGTTTAGAAAATGGAGATTGGACACAAATGGATGGGTGACTTTGAAGTCTACCGTTGGTGTAGCCAAGCACGTGATAATTTCATCTATTCCAGGGGCAGCCACGGCCTCAGC
>WEDG01005520.1:0-36092 GCA_017591395.1 Schistocephalus solidus
GGCTCTGCCTATTTCCCTTATATATACTGAATTATACTGAATTAATACTTAAACCAATGTTGACCCTAGATGAACTGGACGTCTTAACCGAAGACGTTGCAGAAAAATCCTTCAGGGAGCAATTGGTAGGTAGCCTGCACGTTATGAACCATGTTACTAGGTTACGTATTAAGCTTCCTTTGGTGGCGATAGCGTCAGCAGGTTTTGCTGATCGCATATTTCTGTCCTTTTTGCTGACAAGGTTATCTACAACTTGACTTTCTACGGTAGGAACCAAGACAAAAAAGCCTTTTTTGCTTCCACTCTCTACGTTGTTATTCTGGGTAATTTAAAGCTCATAAATGACTTAATCATGTTGCCGCAGAGGTTTTTAATAGGTGGAATAATCCACAAAAAGCCAACAAATTACAGTTGGAGAGTGCTTTAATGAATGCCTTTAAGAAGGCATACAATCGTCTACACAAAAGGGGCCTAAAGGCTACCCTCAGGAAGAGTCTTGATGATTAGTCAAATTTGTTATCATTGTCTACAACAATTGCCTGCATTAAAAATCAAGCTGATTATGATGCTTTTATAATTAGCATTTCAAAGTCTATTGCGTACTCACGCACAGACTTAATTCATTGCTTTTGCATTTAAGACGGGAGATCCAATGAACCAGTGCATGGATTGCTGGGTACTTCGATACAAGATTAGTCCAGCAACTTCAATTGCGGACAGATTTCATACTTATTTTTATATACCTCCATTGTTAACACTTTCTTTAACAAAATATACTTTACTTACTTGTTCAGTCTTAAGAGAGTCGCCTTATCATTGGTAAAATTTGTATCAGAATGTAATAGGGGTCCTTTTTAAAGCGTTAACCTAGTGAGGGGGTCTTCAGAAAGAGAAAGGGGTTCCGCTGTGCGGTTGAAAAATGAGATACGAATTTTTCGGATCCGATTTACGTACGAGATGGATGGACACCAGTTCATCTCGGAAAACATTACAGACTCTAGTATTCAATCGCGTGAAATGCGCAGAAGTATATATGGAGGAGTTACCCAGTCTAAATTGAGATGTTTGTATACCAATGCTCAGAGTCTCCTATCGAAACTATATGAACTCAAAGCAGTAGTATCAGACCGAACCCCCGATATCATTGCCATTGCGGAAACGTGGCTCAAAGCCGAAATCGCGGATAGCGAGGTTTCGATAGATGGATACCAACTTTTTCGAAAAGACCGAGAAAATAGAAAGGGAGGAGGAGTGACCGTATATATTAAGACAGGAATCTCGGCAGTCTAACGAAAACACTCCATCTTCCTTGAATATGAATTTCTCTGGATAAAGATTAAAAAGGATTGTTCACAGAACCTACAATTCTTGACGATCTACGGACCACCGAACATTCCACGTGCAGCTGATGAGTCCCTCCTCCATTTGCTCAAGGAAGTAGCAAGTCACCAGGAGGTGCTTATTGCTAGAGATTTCAATACACCTATAGTAGACTGGTTAAATCTGACAGTTGATGGTGCACCAACTTCCTTCGGCCACAAGCTAATGGATCTCACTCTCGACCAACCTCTGGTACAGAAGGTTAACATACCAATGAGATTTAGAGAGAACCAGAGAGCAAATTGCCTGGACCTGGTATTTACGAAGGGCATCTCTAGCATTGATGAAGTGTATTCTATTGCACCCCTCGGTAAGAGTGACCATAGTACGCTGATGTGGGATTACTCACTTTATTCTCAGCGCCAGAATGGAACGGAATGCAAGCGAAATATATGGAAGGCTGATTTAAATGCGATGAGGAAAGAACTGATGTCTATGAGATGGGATTGTTTGTTTAAAGGGAATCCAGAGGATGACTGGCGATCATTTAAGACAGTCTCACTCGATCTAATTGAACGCTATTGTCCAGTGAAAGTGCAAAAAAAGAATAGTCGCCCCGCCTGGTTAACAAGAGAACTTAACAGGCAGCTAAGGAAGAAGAATAAAAAATGGAAGGTATTCAGGCAAACAGGGTCAGAAGAACATCTCAAAGAATTTCGTCATCAAAGAAACGCTGTAAAAAGAATGATTCGTCAGGCAAGGAAGAACAATGAATCAAGAATATTTCAACAGGATGAATATCAACCAAAAATTTTATTCCATTATATCAATAGCCGACTAAAAAACAAGGACCCAGTAGCAGTACTCATGGATGGGAATGGTGTTGAAGTCGTATAAAATTGCGACAAAGCCGAGTACTTAGGCCGGTTTTTTGCCTCAGTTTTCACTAGAGAACCGGAACTTCAGCTTGACCACGGCAACAGTGCTGTTATAGACGTCGGTCCAGTGCTTTAATATATAATCTTCCAGGAACCTCTCGTGGAATGATATCTGCGAAATCTGAAAGAAGTGCAGTCATCTGGTCCATACGATATACCGGCCACGTTCTTGAAAGAACTGGCCAGTGAACTGTCCAAACCACTAGCGCATATATTTAATTCGTCATTTGAATCAGGGAATCTGCCATCCGAATTGAAGGCAGCAAATATATACCCCATATACAAGAGTGGTGGTCGATCTAATATCAACAATTATCGGCCTATCAGCCTAACCTCCATTTGCTGTAAAATAATGGAATCAATAATCAAGAAGGCAATCATGAAGTTCCTTGAGGAAAACCAATTACTCTCAGATCTCCAGCATGGCTTCAGACAGAATCGCTCCTGTCTTTCTAGTTTATTACTCTCCACAAAGCAGTGGACTCGTGCACTGGACGAAAATGGTAGGGTTGACGTCATATACACTGATTTCAAGAAGGCGTTTGACAGTGTCCCACACAAACGTCTCATCTTCAAATTATCTGAAATCTGCATAAGAGGAATGCTGCTGACATGGATCGCAGACTTTATACAGATAGATTGCAAACTGTGTGCGTCGATACCTTGAAGTCAACGCCTACTCCGGTTCTAAGTGGTGTCCCCCAAGGCTTGGTATTAGGGCCGTTACTCTTCTTAGTGTACATCAACGACTGTATCGATGACCTGGATTGCAGTGCCATCATGTTTGCAGATGATGTTAAATTGTGGAGGGTCATCAGATCTGATTTCGATAGGCACGCACTTCAAGAGGATCTCAACCGTCTTAGCAGCTGGTCTGCTCGTTGGCTCTTAAATTTTAACGTTGGGAAGTGTGTGGTCCTAAGACTGCGTACCAGAAGGACCCATGCGGAGGATGATTCCTACCAATACATTCTCAATGGGCAGCCCCTTTCAATTGTTGAGGAACAGAAGGACCTCAGTGTTCTAATAAACTCATCATTTCATCTTCATCACCATAGTGTTTAAAGGCAGCTAAACGCGCTACACAGGTCTTATTTGCACTCAGACGTTGATTTGTGCAGATTGATAAGGAACTCTTCCGAAAAACCAACGGGGTATTTGTTCGATCTCACTTAGAATATGCCGTCCAGGCCTGGCGTCCGTGGTTTAAGAAGGATTATCTACAGCTGGAACGAGTGCAGGCGAGGGCTACGAAGATGGTCAAGAATCTTAGTCATCTGCCTTACGAAGCCAGACTGGTTGAACTTGATTTGTTTCCTCTAAATTACAGGCAACTACGCGGTGACCTCATCCAAACCTACCGGATTGTCAGAGGCCGCGATTTGGCCCTAGAATTTGCTGACTTCTTCGAATTGGCTGGGATGGAACATCTGCGGGGTCATCCATTTAAACTGCAGAGGAAGTTTGTCCACACGGAAGTCCGTCGGAACGCATTTCGCTGAGCATGGAACGGACTCCCTGACGAGGTGTTCCTTTCAGAAACTGTTGACACATTTAAATTTAAACTAGATACTCATTTTCTGAGAAACTATTTTCAATAAAATGAAGATTGTGCAAACAGTTGCAGGTTGCGCCTGGCCCACACATATCGATGAACCTACATTTTCATTTGTCAGATATATCACTGTAAATGTTTGTACTATTGACATTTTTGCATGTGAATAGGGAGCTCAAGGGCGAAAGCCTACTTTCCACAATAAAGTGACTTAAAGTGACTTGAATTAGATGGTCATGGTAGTATCCGATTAGCGTCCGATTCGCGTGCGAATTGTTATAAGGGATAGGATGAAAAATTATATCAACTGGTAAAGCAACCACTGAAAATTATTTATCGCCGTAAATAAAGTAAACTTAAAAAAATCCAACTTTATTTCTAAAATTAATCTTTATATTCCGTCCTTTTTACTTAAATCTCGAGAACTTTAATGAGGCTATTAAAGGTGAAACAGTTTTAAACCGTATATTTCTCCCTATTGTCAATTTCGATAACAACAGGTGTGTGCCGTTGATAAAGAGGTAGAAATACAAATAAACTGTCAATAATTAAGCTAATGGTGTCGACAGGAAACGAAGAAATCGGTTAAAAAATCCAAGAATTCACTTATCTTTGAATTTGAACCAACGGCTTTTAACTTGATCTTGACCTTTGCAAGCAGCCCATTTTAATTTGACATCTTTCTGCGTCAGCTTATGGAGGGGACTTGCAATATAGGCAAAGTCCTTGATAAAATGACGATAGTTCGAGGCAAATCCAAAAAACGTGGAAACTTGGACACATCAGTGGGAGTTGGCTATTCACGAATTCGCCTTACCTTCTCATGCTCTGTTTCTATGCCGGTAGCAGAGACTAGATGGCCTAGGAATTTGACGCGCGGCTTGATAAAGACACACGTGCTATGCTTTGAAGTGAGACCAGTCTGTCTGAGGCTAATGAAAACAGACCAAATATTATCGAGGTGGTTGATAAAATCCTCACCGTGGACGATTTTTATCGCCCATGTATACCAGACACGAGTTTGGGATCAATTGGGCAATAACCTGATTCATTTACCGTTGACAGGTTCTAGGGGCTCTTTGTCAACCCAGAGGGCATTGTCTCGAACTCGTAAAGGTCTGGGGGTACAGCAAAAGCCGTCTTTTCTCTGTCAGCGGGCCTCACTTCCACCTGCCCGTAGCCGGTAGCTTAATCAAGTCTAGAAAACATGTTATTACCGGCGAGGGTGTCCAACGTCACGTCAATTCATGGAAGTAAAAAGGAATCTTTCTTAGTCACGGCGTTAAGTTTCCTATGGTCAATGCATAATCGCTTTAAGCCATCCCTTTTCTTTACAAGCACTATCGCTGAAGACCAGGGAGAATAAGATGGCCAAATAATATAACGGCTGATCATAGCGCTTATAAGGACATCCATTTCATTCTGATAGAAGATTTGAAGCTACGTAGGTATGACCTGGATAGGTCGTGCGTCCCCCGTGTCTATGCAATGCTCCGTCACGTTCATCCTACCCGTAGACTTCCCGTCCCATTCAAAGATGTCTTTAAATTCTTCAACTAAATCAGCTAACTTTTGGCACTGTTCTGATCAAGATGCGTTGGAATGAATTCCTCAGCATTAGAGGTAACTGTGCACACATTTAGCCTGGCCAGTCTAGGACCACGGGTAAGAAAGGAAATCATAACCGAGGCTGTGTGCAGGAGGTGCCTACCGAAGTCTACGAAACATTAACCTTTTTCAAAAAATCAACACCAATTATACAATCCCAAATTATATCTGGGGCGAAAATGAATTGGTGGGTAAAACTTACTCCAGCTTAATCCACCAAAAATTATACCAGACCAGTATGCCTCAGGTTAGCGCCATAAGTCGTGTGAAGGGTAACGTTGGTCCTATCACTGTACGGAATCCTAGTTTGGAATTCTAGGAAAGGATGCTGATGTACCATCGAACAACCATCGCCGTTATCTACTTAACATGACAGAATAGTGTTACATACATTATCTCGGATTAAGGGGCAATTAGAAGAGCCTAAATATGATATTAAGCATCAGTAACGAGGAAGTATACACCGTCACTGGGTCCTGGGGTTGTATCAATGGCATCAATGGTGCAGTGGGATTTGTGTCTGTTTTGTCGTCGGGTCTGGGCTGACGCTAGTGGTTTTGGCAGGGAGAGGAGCCGCAGGAGAAGAGCTGCCAAAACGTATTAGTGGCAGCGTCGTGGGAAAAGTGGAGCTGGAAGAATGTGACACCGAACAGCGACCTCACTGGTTGTTCGCAGACGGCCTGAAGGACTTCCTCTTCATGAACCAAGGCAAGGGTCTTCTCGAGGGTTGACGACCGATCTCACAAAAGGGCCTTTTGGATTTGAGGGTTGCGGTGTCCAGCACCCGAGTGTTCAGGGCCGTTGCGTCCATGGTTTGGAAAGCCCTCCGCCTGAGGAGACGTACGGCCTACTGGAAGTCGTTGACTGACTCCCTTGGCTGTTGCTAACGACGTTGAATGTCTGATTGCAAGACCCAAGGGTGCTGAGAACTCTTAAGGACCTAGAAGAGGCCTTCGAGGACAACCGAAGGAGTTGAAGCCACCGAGATGTCTGCTGAACGGGTGAGGTCGTAGACCTCATCATCCAGTAGAGTCAGGATTGCCCCACTCTGTGCCTTTGCATCAACACCCTGGAGTTAATCTTTGCATCGGGCCTCCCAGTGAGCAAATCCGTGAAGCGAGTCAGCTTCTCTGGCGGGGGTGCAGTGTGCTGGGACGCACCGACCTTCTTCAGCTGGTTGATCAGTTTCCCCGCTTATTCGTCACCCATGTAGAAAAGAACACCGCTGTCCCTAATTTGTAACGTGTCCAGAATGCGTTAGCCATGATCCAGGAAGGAAGGAAGACGTTGGTATGTACAGTATGCTAATAACCGAAGTAAGTTGGGAAACTATGGACAAGGGAAAACCTAGGTACACAAATAATCTCAATCTGGAGAATGATTGTCCAGCAGAGATCCAGGTGGATCGAAAGATTGGCTGCTATGAGGATTCCTGATCTTCAGGCTCGGCCAAAAACGGGATCCTGGATCTCATTCCTCGCCCGTATTTATAACATCTACATTGACAAAGTCAAATCCCATCGGTGATGATTGGTTGAGGTGCAATGGAGAAGTGAGATTAAACAATTTTAAGCTGGTTTTATTTTCATTTCCTTAACATTTAAACTATATTATTATGTTAAACAACTTTATAAGAAATCTAAATCATGTCTAAGCTCTACACGTAAAAATCGGAAGAAGAATCGCACGTGATTTTCCAGAAGTTTCTACGGACGCACGTGGTTCTAGAACTTTCGACCAGGAGCACGTGGAACGAACTTTCTACACTAGTTATCTGAGCTACTAGAAAAATTGAGAAACTTTGATTATATCTTTACACTTATCCTAGATTTGACCTAAAATCGATTTCTGATTGGTTGAGAGTACTTGCGTGCGAATAACTAAATTTGTGATCGCCCACCTGATGTTTTGTGGTCTACAGTGGTCACGTTACCTTTTTTTGCTCTAGAGACCATGCCTTATGCCATTTCTTGAAATTTGCTTTTTTGGAATACGCGCTTGAAATATTTATAAACCATAGATCTGAAATAGCGAATACAGTTCCTTTTGATGTGCGTTAATTATTCGTTTAAACTTTGTCCTTCTTCTCTCTCTCTCTCTTTCTCTCCCTCTTAAGAGGGAACAATTTTTCCCTGCTACTTTTACCACTTGTTTTTTTCATTTTCTCCATAATTCTGGCGGTATTAGAAATGACTTATAACTTAATGCATTACTCTACTTCTTTGTTTTTCTCTTTTAAACGTTTCCGATCGTTTTGGCGCTTGGGTGGCGCTTTACAATATTTAGTTAACCCGAGGCTGCAGCCGAGAATAATTGGGTCGATTCAGCTTGGGACAGGTGTGAGATTTGACTCCTACCTGTGAATGAAGTCGTATACGTGGCATTCGGAGCAGCGTGTGCCAATTAAAGTTTCTCGACGTCTGCATCGAAGGCCAACATTAAAAGCCTACATAAAAACAATAGAACCTGCAGGGATAAGTGAGCCACTATGGTTTATTAGTTTTTCTTTTTCACCGCGCTTGTAACCACTATCATCAAAAAAGCCTTCTTCAGACAGGGAGTCCTGCAAGTCTCGAACATTCTCCTTACTGTTCATGGTCCAAATTCACGTAACGAGGTGCAGAGTGGAAGCCACCTATACCAGTCTTTTTGCTGATGATGCAGCAATCTGAGCAAAAGGTTCACAGACAAGTACAGACAAAAGTGATGGCAGTCCTGATGTGTATTGAAAAACAGAAGGCTGGTTCTTCAACGAGATACGCGGTAAACTTTTTCCATAAAAACCGGTTTGATGCTCTGTCGTGACAGTCAATATCTGTTAGAAGCCGTGGTCTGCTTTCTTCTTAACCAAAATGTGTCGCATGAGATTGCCAACTGATGTTCAGTAGACACTTTCTTATTGTAGGAAGTAAGCTAAGGTCGCATACTAACGTTATCATTAAGCTAGCGAAAACGAAGTAGAAATACGATGACAAAAGTTTTCGCATTGCCTACATTCTTGCGGCCGGATCAGCCGTAGATTACAACACTGCAGCCTGGATTCAAGGCTATTGTGGGTTTCGCTGGACCAATTCAGGAGGTGGCAATTTATCTGGAGTGGGTCTTTTTTATTGCTATCTGGGTACACCAACTGAAGGGTATTTTTTGAGCAATTGTGTCTCCATTGATGACTAAATAGAATTGGAAAGATAAACTGGCGCAAGAAGACCGTTATAAGTGGAAAATTTTGACGTCCTCTAGACTGTAAAAATCATGGCTTAATTGTTGAAGGATCGACCCGACTTGAACATATTACAGCTGCCAATCCACGTGTGGCCAATGTATTCGTAGAAATAAACTGTAAGCATTATGGCTAGATGACCCTTATAAATGGATAGGCAAGAACAGGATGTCTATATAGCACTGGCGTCTTAATCAATACCAAGTACTCCGGAACTCTGATGTTGTAAAAAGACTGCATTCCTGCAGATCATTGGTCGTCTTACCAAGCCTAATTACCGTTATTGGAGACTACGCTTCGTGAGACGATATATAGTCCTCAGATCTCATCGTTTTGCACGTCTTCTGCCGTAGTAGTGGGTCTTTTGACTTAATTTCCCGGCGCCTGATTGCCTCCTGTCGATGTGAAAGTCCAACTCCAAATGGTGTTAAAAGGTGGCTGACGGCTTCCGAGACTTTCTTCACGTTTGGGAGCGTTTGCAAAAATTTTGGGACCGGTTGAATCGGGCCACTTGTTTCGTTTGCGCATGCGCCAGTTACGGAATTTGCGTGGGGAACCGTTCGCTCTAAGCTCCCATCGAGGATATTGTAATTCAGCAGTCTTGTTTTCGGCTTCACTACAATGCTTCTCAGCGCGTTGGTATAATGCCCTTACGTAAATACGTTTGCGGCTTGTTACCTGAACCTGCAGTAGTAGTGAGGAAGAATTACGTTAACTATCAAGTCACGGCTTGTGAGACGGGATCCGTCCACACCTTAAAGTTTGACGAGAGCTGAATTCTCGCAAGAGATGGCAAAGGTTGTTAACTTAGGTCCGAATTTGCTAGATTATCCAATTTTGCCTCTATAAATCTACAAATGCCATGACAATTAGTTATCTAGTCGACCTGTTCTACTTAAACGAAAGCTCTTGAATCTATTTTTAATTGGTTTAATGCCAATGTAAAATAATTCGCTTGATCCAGTTGTGAGAAACTTGGCGGCCGAATTTTTCACAATTGGGTTATTTGAAATAATTAATATGCCAAATTCCGAACTCTATCAGGTTTATATTTTAAAATTCAGCTTTCTGCTCGGAAAAAATATAATGTCGGCGTTTTATCCATTCCTCCTTTAAAATCCACGGTTTCTTCTGCCTTCAGGAACGCGTTACCTTTGGGAAGTGGTTTTTCCTACGTTACTGTGGCACAAATTAACCACTGTACAGTTATTGATCATCATTTAAAGCTGAACGCCCTTGCGTAGTATCGTAATGCATACTAGCATGAACACGGTATGCAATTTTTTTTATAACACCCCAGTAGGCTGGAATCCCCACACGGTTCCACCGTAAAAAAGTCGAACAGGAAGTTCGCAAATCAAAATCTGCCCAGCGTCAATTGAGGCGTATCGCTACCGTGAATCCTGAGTGGGCGGGGTAAGTATCTACCTATTCAGACCTCATCCTACTAAAGGTTCGTAGATCAGACGGATGAAAATGAAATTCTCAACCAGGAGGCAATTTTAAAGCAAGTTGATCTGGGCTCAGCCACTAAGGTAGGCCTTTCTTCCCTTGGCTTTATCGTCTAGCGATTTGACCTCACTCTGAACTCTGGTCCCTACTGCATCGACTACTCCAGAAACGGCCGGTAAAAGACTAAATAATTGTTATGTTGGGTTGATAGGTTCCTCTCCTTATGTGGAAAGCGTGGTCACGTTGCGGCCTTTGACTGGATGACTAAGCGTTTGCTATTTGAGACAAATGTCGGTGAAGAATGTCATGACGTCAAGTACTTGCTATCATTCTTGACATACGTATCTCCTAACCTTTTAAGGTTTCTGCATCAAGAAACAGTTATCGCTGTCGCACAAAAAGGCTACACGTATATTTACGACAATCAAGGCATTGAGCTGCACTGCCTTAAGCGTCTCAGCGATATACTACGTTTGGAATTCCTGCCCTATCACTTTCTACTGGTGGCCATGGTAATTTGCTGTTTGTCTCCGTGATGTCTCTGTATCGAAGGCAAATAATGGCTTTATGTACTACTTGGACTGTTCGGTCGGGGAAGTTGTTGCTTCTTATCCTACCTTCCTCGGCTCGCTTGGCGTGGCCTGCCAAAACCCTAGCAATGCAGTTATCCTCACCGGGCATCCCAGTGGCGTAGTGTCCATGTGGACTCCGACTGAGAAGAATCCCGTTGTGAAAATTCTCTGCCACAAGTCGGCCGTTCAGTCTATTTCCGTCCATCGTTCAGGCCAGTAGGTGCATGCTTATTTTCGCTTCTCTTTCCTAAAAGATACCTTGCATCGTGCGGTTTGGATCGAGCGCTAAAGATTTGGGATCTACGATCAACGTACGACTGTTTAGCTGAGGTCACCCTTCCAACACCTGCCAATTCCATCGATTTTAGCCAGTTGGGATTGCTTGCAATCGGCTCCTCTACGACCGTTCAGGTTAGTCGAAAAGAATATCAACAGAATTACTCGCCTGCATTACACTAACTTTTCTTATTTTTTAAATTGTCTGCTACTTCTTTGTTATGTATACACTGAGTCATTGATGTCGTCATGAATTAAAATGTTAAAAACTTTTATATCAGGTAAAATTAACTGATAAAACTCGAAAGACCAGAATAACCTAATTTGCCATGTTTGTCGGTAGCTTTAAAGTCCATGACCTTGCTTCAGTACTCTGTCTTCTGCCTCTAGACAGATCCCTTGGGCAAGTAACAGCTCGTATCACCCATTATTTATACTCAAAATGTTGCTGTCGGGGGACGTTCCAGAAATACCAAATGCATAACCAGAAGAGGTCGTCTATCGTGTAAAGATTACACTTTGGTTGCAGATCGCATAATTACGTTGGGAGAAAGTCGGTTGAAAGGTACATACATAAGTGGGTGCAGAGGGAACTTGGTTAGAGATGGTAACTTCTGCCTAAGTTTGAATTCGGCGGTGCCGAGATTGTCAGTCAAAGTAGTGACTGCACAACAGGATAACGTCATGAGTCGTGGTTGCTATGTACGCACTCAGTGAATTTCCACATTAAACTGTGTGATCCAGCCATCAGTTTCTCGGAAATCCCATCTGTGAACCATTCCGCTGTGTATATGCGCTTGTTTGCGGTTTCAGGTGATCAGGACAATACATGACTAAATAAAGGCAGAATAAGCGCGAAATAGTTCTGTATCAATGCAACCGCATTTCCGCCTTCATTTCTCTGCTGTTATCGCTTGACCGAGTTTGGTCTGGCAGATGGTTCCCCTGTTTGTGACCTCTACCATCCATTTGGGGCCCGTTTGCTTCGGGAAGTCAATGGATCGGTTTGCACCTATTTTTTTTTCTTCGAGGACAGTAAATCAGAAACTAGGGCATATACGCCAACTTTCTCATATTACATGCCGCTTGGTCCCCTCGGCATGCAACGGCGAGGCAAAATGCAAATGATGGTTTCAACATTGTCATTTTTAAAGCGAGTTTCCTATTCCTTCGCTGGTCTCCAGGTTCTGAAGGACCCCACACAGACCGGCACGTTATCTCTCAACCCTGGAGCTAATATGAGAAACGTGGAGCGGGGTGTTGGACGAAGAGTTTTACGCACAGCTTTCCTAACACACAACTGCCAGCGTCCGGTGAATCGCGTGCGTTTCTGTCCTTACGAGGATGTCATCGGTGTAGGTACTTCGGGTGGTATCTTGTCCCTCCTCTGTCCGGGCAGCGGTGAGCCTAATTACGACGCTCTGGAGGAGAATCCATTCGCCAATCGTCGTTATCGTCAGGAGCGGGAAGTTCGGCGCCTACTCGATAAAGTGAGTTGTTCTCGCGTATTTTCCCCACCTCTTCTCTGAGGTACTTTTAATCGCCCACTTTTTACTTCATCGTATAACAGTGTTGGCTAATATTTTTGGCAGAACAAGGAAACTGCAGTACGCTTATGCGAACACGGGAGAACAGTGACCACTGGTTTACCTCATTTTTAGTAGGAAATCAATTGGATACTCGCCAAGTCGTCCTTTAACTTCCTTTGTGGACCTTTTCGCCACAGCGGAACATGTATTTTAAGAACTTCACCTCATAAAATTTACCAATGATTATTTGCAGTACAGTTTGTTTCTTTCGCCCTATTGCAAATGATTGCCAAGACGGCAGTTTTCTTATGCTAGAAAAGGGGTTTTAGCTGTCTTTTGGGACAAATCTATCTTTTCTTTACTGCCTCGGCTCTACAGGGCCCTATTAGAAAGCTATGTAAAATAAAGTATTTTACAGATAAAAATAGGAGATTTATTCACTTTTATCGGGTTGTTTCTCGCAAAATGGTGTCTGGACATTTGCAATACTATTTTATTTTGTTTCATGCAAATGAAAAAATGATCGTTTTAGCTTTTTCGTTTTTTACGATCATGGGTTGTGTTAGTTATTAACAAAAGTGCGCATTTTCATGCTGAAACCGTACGATTTTCACCACACGATTTTTATTTTATGTAATTTTCGTAATATCGAAGGTGCATTATTGGTTTTAGCCTGGCTAATTCATCACTCTTCCGATTGAACGCGAGATTTTAAAAATAAGGTCTTAGCGAAACTTCGAAAAAATTAAGGCCCTTTTCAAGGTACTATTACAGCGTGTCGGCCATTTTTTCGTAAAACAATTGAAAGCATCTCACGAGCATTCGCTTTCAATGCTCGGGCATCCCATTCATACACAAGACATGTTCGTTGTTGAATTCCTAACGACCGACTTGTCAAACTTTGTTGACCGTATGCACTCGCTCGTCCGTTGACGGCCTGCTCTTCGTAGTGCTCCCTTCACCAAACTCATTCCTCGGCGATTTAAATGAATGATAACCATTCAAAGCCTTTTTATCATCTAGAGCTGCGTTTGCCTCCACTCGCCCTTCCCACAGCTTTTACAATCTCCAGTAGTTTAGAGAAAAGTGACCAAACCAGTGCCTCGTTGCGTTTATTCGCTGCCTTAAGGTTCATTTTGTTGCGCCACCGTATTGCAGGCGCACGGAGCTATCCCACAACTTTTGATATTTTGTTGCAATTTTTCCCTCCATTCGTGAAAGCTATACGTTGCGGCCATAAATGGGAGCAAAGAGCTGAAATGGTAGTCGTTCTGTGTGCATTCACACAGAACTGCATCCTGTCCCCTCCCCACGTGCGTTGCCGCTAACATGAACCCTTGTGGTTGAGTCCTTCCTGGTCGATGGCGGTGAAGAATTTTTACGAGACCCTTTGCAGTCACGTGCAGGGAGATTCAAGCCAATGTTATGATCTATACAATTGAGGTCTATACTTCTCGGGTATCACTCGAACCCCTTCTAAATAAATCGGCTAAATTTGGTTGATAGCCGAGTTCAGATGGGGATACAATCCGATTTCCATTAGCCGCAGATACAGTCCACTAACATTACAAGGAGGCTGCAGCAGTTGTATTTCGACGATATTTTAGGATTGCACTTGAAACGTTCTTCAGTTGCCTTTTATCTATTGGTTCAGTCTTGACATGGTTACTCGGAGCCACCGAGACGTCTCCATCCCCGTTTCTCCTAGGGCCGCCTGTATGCGCTCCTTGGGTGTTCTACGCAGCTCTTTTCTTAATCCTAAGGAGGCATCATTGATGTGTCCGTACTCATCATAATTGACCAAGTTGACTTTTATGATGATCGTTCCTTCAGCGGAAGGTATTGGTAGTGTGGGGTCATAGAAGTTCTCGTGTTTCACTATTTCTAGGTCGGCCTTACGACGATTTACAAAGTTGCCGCCTTAGACATTGTTCGTTGGTAGTCGCAGCATGGGCTAATAAGCCTTTTAGCCTGTGTAGTTGGAGTGGCCCTATATGATCCCTGCCCGTATACTGGCAGGCTTTTACAACATCATCCTTTTAATATTCTTCAGTTTGAATGATGTTTTTTATATCCGGTCAGGATCTCGCCTTTTACTGGGTTCTAAACTTTTGTGGGAGATAGAAGCAATTAAACAGGATTTTGGTGACGATTAACATTGTACTGGGAGGGCTAATGGTTCCTATCAGTTGCCGGACTCATGTCCGCAATTATTTTGGCTTCTACTATGAAGCAACTATGTCTAACTTAGAGGATGTTCCCTGGTAAGTTTGCAATCCGAAACATCTTCCTTGCATGATGCAGTTATTTAGATTGCACTGAAAGAATATGCTTCTTCTGCCTATAGTTTAAAAGCCTTATTTTTGTTATCACAGATTCCACATACTATGATTTCCATCGATTCCATGCTGGGCAAGGTTCGCAGGGAGGACATCGTGGACGAGTGGCAAAAGAAAAGGAATGCATTGGTGCGAATTTTGCGCATTTTTATGATTTCCGATTAATTAACCAAGGAATTATATTTCGTCGTAGCTTTTTCAAAAATTCATTTGTTCGGACAATTGCCTAGTTTATCTCATTGTGGGCTTAGACCAGAGTAAATCAAAAAAATCGTAAGATTATGGCGACCATATGTGTTTTCATGTGTATACAAAAAAATTACTCAGTTGACGTAAGTAAATGAAGGAAGATAATTTTATGAATATGGTTAATAGAGGTTGACATTTCCAAAGCGACATCCCAAGGATTCCTTCTGATAAGCACACTCAGGGAAATTAGGATAACATTTCGTACTTCGAAGGTGCTTACACTCACGTGATAAAGAATATATTTTGAGCCCCAAATGTTTCGAAAGTATTTTCAGGAGGCCGACTGCTTGTCTACAGGTATTTTCAAGACCTTCATAGATAGTCGTGTTCAAGTAATCTAACTTTTACCACGCATCTCCGCATTAAGTTTCTTTGTCTAACCGCAAAATATGATATCTAGTCAACGATGCTCTAAACTCATCCTGTCGCTGAATCATAATAAAAACTTAAGAAATGTGTCACCATCTTTTCTGCTACCTCAACGCTAGCGCGAAAATTTAATTAAATTTTGACCTTTGGTATATCGGAAAATAAGACGTCCTTCAGGAGTTTCCATGTACATTGCTATTTATTCTATCCAGTATGACAAATACAAACTAACTTTTACCTTGTCCTCATGTGATCCCTAAGTGTCCGAATGCGAGCTTAACCTCGAATGCACCAGCAAGGGCCATTTTAACGCCACTTATACTCCTTAGTGGCACTTTTCGAGTGTAGGTCGTACCAATGAAAGCGCGTAAGGATTCCTTTCATATCTTATTGTTTTAGTGGACTCCCATATTTCCTTTTTTGAGGTAGAAAGGAACCTTAAAATATGGTTCATTAGCGAGCTTACGTAAATGTAGACTTTCTACATGTTACCCGTAGGGTTATCTTTTAAAAAGTAAATAACATTTCGTCAGCGCGACATTTTAGAAACTGCTCCAGTAGGCCTATATGCACCTAACCTCTATTAAACTAGTCGCGCCACCCTTTTGCACATACTGTTTCCACCTCTACTGCTTTGATGCCGGGAGTTATATGCCTAGAATCACCAGTTGACAAATTCCTATACATGCGCATTTTCTAAGGAATAGTGACAGCCTCTCCTGTCTCCTACTTTCAGTATGTTTTTGAGTTCTTCGGTGCAGTTATTCCTGATTTTTTTCGTGAAGTGGTCATTTTTTATTTGTAAGGCAGAATCTGCCTTTACTGTTTAAAAAAGCATACGGGAAGTGTTGTGGCATTCAGCCCGTTTATTTACAGACAAATGGTTTTCACCCAGTGCCGCATAAAAAATTGCGGCCAAACTGTACTTCATTGTTAGAATATTCTTGCATTACTTGTGCAAATAATTCAATTCTTAGCTACTACCCATATTATCGCCACAAGCGTCGTCAGAGTAATTAATATGAACAGTGCCACTGGGAATCGGAAATATTGTGGCAAGCCAACTTTTATAAATATGGTAACTTTTTTGATGTCCTCTGAAATTTCCTTTTGAACAGATCTTAGTAGCTTCATCCGGAAAGTTGATGTGTTCGAGCAAAGTTCCATCTGCTTAAATAGCGTTGCCTCGTACTATCCCTATTCTGTCAACAGGCAGTCACTTTATATACACTAAAGTTATTTAATTTACTCCCAACTCTTGTACGAACTCAAAAACCGACGTGGTCTTTTTGCTCATTGCGTGTCCCTGAGTGTTACTTCCTCTAACTGGATGGTAGCTCGGACGTCGATTTTACCTTTTTTCAAACGTGGTTAATTTTTTTATGTAAATGAGACAACAATCCCCATCGCCAGCCCCGACCGCCGGTGATCTGGTTAAGTTTGCCAGTTTAGAATGTTCTTGTTAGTTGAGTTAACGGCCAGCCGACCAGCAAGGAAGACAGCTGTGATCGCTCGATCGAACTTAAAAATCGCTGCTCGTACCGAGACGCGGTCCCTGGAACAAGGGCGACCGAATAAAGTTGGGGCCAGATACATTTGACTTAGAGATGGTCGCAGCAAAGGAGGACGCAATACTGCAGTCACTTTCCTTTTTAGAAATGTCATTACTTTATGGAATCAACGACCTATTGATGGCAATAAAGCTACCTTTTTTGAAATAAGTTGCCACACGTTCTCACGCGCATTAAAAATATGAAACCGAGATCGGCTGAAGGACTAGTTATACAAGGACCTACACTCTGTCCCTGTCTACACCCAGGAGAGATTATATGATTCTTTTCGAAGATTTCAGTAAACAAGTTTTCACAGACCAAATCACTTAATTTGAGAAAGCTCATTCGTCATACAATTGGAATTTATACAGCATCCAGTGAAATCTCATTAACAAGGGTCATTTTCCTTCTCGGTATCCACAAGAATTGGATACGACAACCTCTGGAATACATACTCATGGAGATCAGAGATTGTCATAACTTACTAGTGGGCTCAAAATAGGCACAACACAGCTCGTTTAGAGAGGACCATAATCAGACGATAGTCCTCCTTCAGCCCGGAATACAAACTGCAACAACTACGTCTCGAGGGGGATAAAAACGTTGAAAATCACTAGATAAAGCCGTGGAAAAATTTCCGCCATCATGGCCATTGGATCCACTCGCTGATGATTTCATGATTGGTTCAACATTGTGATAATAATCCGCTTCACCGAGCATACGGAAGAAAATAGACTTTGATTAACTGCAGCGTAAATTTTAGGCGATAGAAAACAAACTAAATCAAATTCGGGGAAATCCATGGCTGCACTTTTCAAAAGGGAAGGATTTTCTTAGATTATTAAGTTATTATGTGGCCCAAAATCGACCGCATCTTGGCCCCTTGCTCTGCTCTAATGACAGAGCTTTCAGTTACGAAAGCTTGGCGGACATCCTTAGTTGCCTCTTAGGTATGCGAGTAGCTGATGAAATGGTTTCCGTAATCAGAACATAACATTGAGCTTTACTCCGCCCTCTAACTCCGCTGAAAATAATCGAAGCGATCGGGTGCAGAATTCAGGCAGGGGCTGATTTTCACCGGTATGCCGTGGTGATTCTGCAACGGACTTCCTTGCTATTCAATTGCAAGCGCGAATATCCGGGGATGGCCCCTCAACATATTTTGTTGATAGAGCCTTCTTCCTTAACTATACTTCTTAATGTTAACTGAAGAATTTATCAGAGTTCCGTGTATAGGAAGTACTGGAGCTATATGTAATTTCAACGAAAATAATCACTACTACCAAGACCCACTATCTTCCACTACGCAGTTTTTTCCCATAATGCTCTTCAAACTGTTTGATATTAGCTCTGCCGTTAGACGCGGTTTCATCCTGTCGCTCGTTCTCCCTTGTTGCGCCGTCGACTAGATTCTACAAAAAGCCTTACTCGGCATTGGAATTGTGGGATTCACAACAGTATGCCGTTTACCTGTCCTCGGCTATGCTGACGATTTCACCCTACTAGCGTTGAGCCATAATAGCCTACAGGGTCTTTTGGTCAATTGTTTTGTTGATCAACGCTGCGAGCTGAGTCTATGACCAAGAGGAAGCGCCCCTTTAGGACTTATAGCGGTGAACCTTTAAAAAAGTGTATGCATAGACCGTGGCATCATCACAGCGAAGGCCCGCATGTGCCGGGTATCCGTCTAATCATTCTTACTGTGTTGTTGCAAATACCGGATTGTGCGCGTAGTGGGTTGACAAAAACTGGGGTTTAGACCGCCGTTGCCTATGGATCATACTTTCTGTAAAATTCGCTAGCTTCATTCCGAAAAAAGACCCGTACTTATTTTCAAATCATCTCGAGGGTATCTCGGACCATCTGAGAATGGCGCTTCCCCTCTCCCTCTCCTCGTGTGTTTAGTGCTGCTTTCTTTCATCCGATGCAGCCTTCTAATTGCGGATATCGAAGAGGTCTGCTCAAAATCGGCCTTGACCCAGTCCGTCAAGACACAAAGGTCCCCGTCATTGGAAAAGAAAATCCACCGAGCTATCCAGATCCTCTGTCCCAAGACCATGGTGCTGACTTGTCTACTGTCCGACACAAAAACCTGTGCATTCTACCAGCCCTATCACTACTTTTGGAGTCTATTAAGGGCCTATAATCGACTTGCCTACTCGACATCTTTACGGTGAGGAAGCGAATTCAACTTTATTGGAGGATCGCTTCGGAAGTATGTAACTTAAGTGCCTATCAAAGCGACTATTTGGTAACCATTTTACTAACTGAAAACTAGAACGGCGAAACAATGGGTCTTCAGCCACAGAACTCAGCAGCTAGCAATATAGTTGCAAGCCGCGAAGCCAACTGAATACAGAACATAGAAAGTCGGGAAGGACCACAAGCACGAAGGACTGGAATACCGAAGAAGGCGTGATCAGCTCCAACCTCACCGCTTCCAGCACACTTTCAGCGCCCAATTGGCCTTCTGCTACACCCTCCTATCCACTAAGGTAGTACAGAAACGTAGACGCTATACCAAGGAACTTATTTCACAATATCTAACCCCGAAAAGCTACGCAATCAGAACTCGCAAAACTCAGAGCAACAACAAACCGACAACAGCGGCCCGTTTATCCCTGAATGAGTTGTAGTTCAGAATGCTAGACTAAAACTTTGCACATACAAACGGTTTGTCATTTTATTTGCTCCTCGTCATTTGCCACAACTGTACTCCTGAGCCTGTCAGAAATGTTCATCTTTCAGATCGACTCCAGCTACCGACAGTTCTTGTTTCCTGTCCATCAACAACATCAAGAACAGCTTCCCGCAAAGCTGCCTTCGAAACCTTGGCTCAACTTATAAAGACATTCTAATCATGATGGACAAATCATAGGTGTTCGTGAGGACACTTGGTGAAAATCTTCTACGAAGCTAGGGAAACTAATGATTTGTGGAGGGGTCCGCCAATTCGGATTAAAAAACACTTTCGATATCGCATTTTTGTATCTTTTAAAGTTCTCTTGCAAACCTTCCGAGACGCAATTTTCTGGTCATTACGCTTTTGTAGGGGCTGGATCTTTTATTGTTCTGACCTTTCTTTCCAAACATATACTCAAGTCAGTCATTTACCGTGGCTTTAAGTAATGAGTTCCAAATTTCTGATAGACGATCACCGGTTGCTTGTAGATTTTAAAAACGTCACTGCCAGATGTTTCAATTTCCTTACCTGGGATTCACTGGTCTGGTGTATTTTGAATGTCCTTTACTTTAATATCTAGCATTTGGTCCTTAGTTGATACCCAGCATCTTCAAACTCTTTTTTTCCATTATATAGCTTGGAGAAATACCTAAAGTGGAGATGCCCATGGTCAACCGAAAAAAGAAAAAGGGACGCTCAAAGCCTGGGCGGATCGAGAAGAAAAAACAGCTTATTCGTCTTGAAAGAAAACTGTTCGAGGTTTCAAGTGTACTTCGTCAGAAAGTGCCACGTCTCGGAAAGAACAAGAAGGAGAAAAGAGGACTACTCCCCAGTGACCTGTTTGTTAACGAAAAGCGTTCCAAACGGAGGACGAAGTCGGCGCTCGATGTACTCATATCGAAACAGAATTAAATGTGTTTGACGGAATTGCGTGCTTAAGCTTTGAAGCATTTATTGGGGATTCAATCTAGGTAATTTTAGGAAGACAACGAATGCATAGCTTCTCAGGTTGGGTGCTTTGTGCAAATCCAGTTTGTTCTTGTTGGGTCTATTCGCGTGAGTCTGGTCGCATTTGTCCAACTGCACTGACAGCAAAATGCCCGGGAGTCTGAAGGTTAAACGAATTCAGTTTTCAAGAGCAATACTTACTCAAGCTTACTGGTGGAATTTAACTAATTTATGCTAATAGTGCGCCCTGAAGCATGCTACGCTACATCTTATGATTTTTGATTACTCACAGTGCTTCTGCTGTCGGTTCGCGTTCGTTTCACATGACTCTGGTTCATCAAACTTTTCTCTGCAGTATGTAACTTTTAAGCATGCAGAGCATATTACCCAGGGGGTGGAGGTCATATACGCCGTTCGAAGTGCGATTGCACCCCTCTGAATAAACCATTTTCTATACTTAGTACACGGACTAATTTCTTGAGCCGTGTAATGATATTCCTAGGAAATGGGTATGATACAGCGCTTAAGGAGTCTCACTGGACCCCAAGCATGAACCGCAAACTTCCACTACTTCTACTGGAGTGTACTGGCCATCCAAATGAGCAAACGTTAAGTGCTTTTCTTCTGCTCCGGTTCATAAAGGATATTGATGAAGTATATGGTATTTGTCAACAGCATCCGTTTCCCAGCATCGCTTGCATGGGATAGATAAAATTCACCTGTTATGACTTAGCGCCCACTTGCAGAATCAATCTGGGATGATTATTACGTGCAGTCAGATAAAAAGTCGTTTACACAACTAAAATCATACATTTATGATTAATACGTTCACATGCCCTGTATGCTAACTCAAACCATAAAGGCCACCAGATTAATGTGAAGCCACTGGTGTACGACGTTAACACACATGGGCAGTGCTTTAAGTCATTTGAGTATTACTGTTTGCTTAAAACAGTGAATTTAATGTCAGTAAGTCGTTAAAATACGAGCAGTGTCTACAATGAATTTTGCGCAAATTTCTGTCCTTTTTAAGTGGACCAAAGCATACTATCTGTAATATTTTATTATAACGTCTGCTATACATATCGAAGCTTTAAAACTTTGTCAAAACGAGCTTTCATAGGAAAACTTAGTCTGACATCAACTAAAGGACTAAATTTAAAAGTCAGCTGGACTTTTAACTATTCTTGAGTTGAAACTTTTTTCCAGAGATATTGGCCTACGGCACGGTCCTGGGTCGACGTCTAATACTTGCTTTAAGCAGCTTGGTACTTTTTCAGGTAGTAGGTGCTTTCGAAGAGTTGAGACTTTATTCGATTCTTCGCAGCGTTCGCTATTCCGTGATGCCACTGTGAATCATGAACTTTTAAAAAAATCACCCATATGCCTGGACATATTAACCATTTGTTGTCCTTGACTGCCTTTTTGTCAGAACCGAGAACCCGCTCATTTCGAATAAAGCCTTCACATCGGGAAGCCCTCAACCAAACGGGCCCAGTTGATTTGGGGTAAACTGTGTTCAGTTTGTGTTCAAAACTCGTAAATCATAAACACACAATTAACTCTTGTAGTATCGTGTGTCTATAAGGAGCATCAAAAGCTTACTTCTTTTTGTTGATAAATTCCTTTTCAGCGAAACGATGTCAGGATAGTTATTTCTAAGAAACAAATAGTCAGTACTCTTTGCCCATTCTCTTTCATCAAAGATTAGAACTTCGTGATCGCAGCTTAGACACCGCAGTCTGTCACATGATCTAGTTGGAAACCATAAAATAATACCGACTGCTACCGCTTGGCTCCATTCAAAGTTAGTCCAGAACAAAAGTCGCAGCCGCCAATTAAGAGTGGTGAACACCTTCAGGATTAGAGCACGCGGCAAGTACCTGATATTGTGCTGGATGTTCTTGGAATCGGATCTGGAGTTGCACTTTTTGGCATTGTCACAAACCTATTTTTTTAAAATGATGCATATTATTACTTCCTTTCTAGTTAATTCAGACTCCAGAAGCATGATTATGTCTTCAATGTCACTTGAAAAAAAATATTTTTATCGATAAAACGGACGAACTCGGCGTGTGGTGCAACATTATTGAGGTTTTTGTCAGAGTTCATGTCTGCGCACAATCATAATCCAATCGAAATTTAAAATATTTATGGGCGTCCTTTTGTATGAGTTGCCATGACAACGTCGCAGCCATCCGCAGGCGTGCTCTTCGCCCCTTGGTGAACACGATCATTTGTTATCTGAACTATATTGGTGTAAAGGTAAAATTGCTACACGTGGGCGTGTATTTATTTCGAATTTAGGACTCCTTTTTGAATTATGTGTTTAACAGGAAATATAAATTGCCTCACCTTAGCGTACGTCGATCCCTCAGTAAATTCTGGGGAGAACGGTGTTATATATGCACTGAATTTCGGCGTTTCTAGGTCGCCTGATAATCACCTTTGTGGAAGAGAGCTGTTTTAAAGAGAGAGAAAGTTGCAAGGCTGTGGAAGATTGGTCTTGAAGTGTCGCATATGCCGGTCTAATTCCTGTGTGTGAACGGGTGATGTTTCGATGCATTTGGTGTGACCACCATACGAATTCTCCACCCAATTTCTAAACTTAAAGGGCAAAACTGCAAACATAGACATAATGTGCTAACCTTAATAATACTTGAAATGTCAGCTGGCAAACACATGTTTTCAGTAATTCATCAGGCTGATACATTTACGTAAATATGCAATTTATTTATTTATAGGAAATCGAATCATGAGAAATTTTGGCCTTATGCACACACAAAAAATGGGGTTATCCAACGTTGCATGTACCGAAAGAAAACCTGGATGTGAAAAACTTTAATTTTCACAGTTTTTTGCACCTTAATCTAAAGCGGAATTTAGTCTAGGGATTGGTGACCAGAGTGTGGCGCATTTGCTCTCCTGAAACTGCAAATGCAGAGCTCCAGCATCTGCAGAATATACTCCACGAAAACTGTTATCCTGAGAGATAAATTCTCCGGAATATTAAGGAGCGTTCCACAAGGCCTGAGGTTACCATTGCAGAAAAGAAAGAGTTATTTGTAGTACTATCTTTTCTTGGAGACGCTGCAACCAAATTAGTTAGATAACGTCTAAGGGCGACTCCTACTAGTGCTTTCCCGGTGACGAACTTCCGTATATTCTTTGAACAGTTTCACTTATACGGTTGAGGGCTGCAGACCGACTGCCATTGCAGGCCAAACCGATGTGTATTTATTCATTTACCTGCTCCTGTGGAGCGGGATACGTTGGCCGAACAAAGGAGCCTCTGGAGAAGATAGTACGCGAACACATAGTTGCCTGGTTAAAAACAGGAGAAAATTGATTAATTTTGAATTTACTTCTCGCACATTCAATTGATACGAACAACCGTGTTGACGCCAAAGTAGCCTTCCAAATTATCTACCAGGTACCAGCACACTACTCTAAAGGTCTTCGCAAACGGGTGCACGCCACAGCCGATTACGTGGCGATTCTGCTAGCTAATTCAAAGCTTTGTTGTCAGAAGACGTTAACACATGCAATCTTTCCGACTCCAAGGGTTACTAGCATGCCGCCCCCCACACCCTGACGACGGCCACATTCATTCCACGTATCCGATACTTAAAATTAACTCCTCCCCAACCCCTCCTCTCCAGGTCAAACGTCATCAACACGCCGACTTCGACATGCAGGTCACGTGGGAATGATGAGTATGATTCAACTCCCATGTAATTGTAACGGCTTGAGGAGGAATTACAGAGATCATGTTTCTGCCAACTGATTTTTCAATATAAACAGGGAAATTTTTCAGAACTTAGCAAATTTGCTTGAAGGAACCGTTGCTCCATAGAGATTATAACCACCACAGTTCTGTTGACTGCCAGAAAGTAATAAATCTGACGTAAATGTATGCATTCATCATCATGGGTAACCCGTTTATGGCAAATACAACCCATTTAGTTTAAGTTAACAAAATTACTGCTTTGCTTTGACAAAAATATAGAGCCAGTGTTCTTGGGCATTGTAGGGCTAGTGCGAACAGAGGCAGAATGTTCCCCAGTGCCAGCTTTCTGTTCCACATTTCAAGACCTACCGGTGGAAAAGGATCAAATAATCTTGATAATTAGAACATTTTTCCGTAAGCATTAAGATAGAATGGAGGTATTTGTACAATTTACATCTTTGTATCTTTCTTGATCACCTGAATCTTTATGATCGCTTGTTTTAACGTGCTAAATTAAAACACAACAGCCAGCTTCAAACGGCATGTTGGACGTCTTCTGTTTTTGCTGCTGCATGTCACAGCTGCAATCTTGATTGTACTGATCTCTCTTAATTACTTGCAGTCAATTGCAACGATTGATCTTCATTTCTCGATTGCATTCTACTGATCGCCGTCTTTTAGAATTTAGAATTTATATTTGGTAAGCACCGGGAAGGCACTGTCTAAGCAAACATTAGTAACGAAATAAAGTTATGACAATTTGTGCAGATAAAATGTACAAATACATAACTTGTCCTGCTCTGTTAACAGTTAGCAATGTTTAAAAATTAGTGGTGAACTAGAAATAAATAGGCTGTGAAAAAAAACTCCTACCATAAAAATGGAGGCAGAGTTCAATAGGCCTTCATGTTTGAATAGAAGGTAGGAGAAAAAAACTGCTTAGCAAAAAATGGTCAGGTGGTAGAGTAGGGTAGGGTAATACTGAAGTAGCAGTTCATAATGAGATATTGAAACGTCGAGGTGATTCGTTCTTGATCACTAAGGCGCATGAAACAAAATCTCACGAAAATGTGTCAATGAACTTAAGTCCTCAGCATCTTAGGATTCATAATTGAATTCTGATGATGGTTAGTATCCAAAGAAACGGTAGCCTTTTAGACTGTGGACCACCGAATGTGAACGTCCGAATGACGTCATCGTTTGGAGAACTGGTGATATAAGGAGACATCATAGTTCATGGGCGACTCGAGGTGGTGAAAATATAGTTTCAAGAGGGTCACTTAAATTCCCGATGGTCATTTCTCCGATTCATGGGGAAAGCTACTGGGAAAAGATGAGGAAAATAAAAGGTTAATAGAATCAGTTTTAAGATAAATGTGCTGTCTTAGCTTGAATGCAGATAGACTTGTTAACGACCTACTTTCAATTTGCAAATCATTCCAAAGAAAACTATACCTAGAATCAAAGAAAAGAGAGCGTTTACACGTGGAGGATGCAGGGGGAGGTATAATTAATGTAGAATTTCTTAAGTTGTAAGGAAGACTAACGGGGGTAATGACAGAAAGTTTGGGGAGAGTTGAACTCCTGACTCTGCTCTTCATCCTTGATGTATAGCTTTCTGGATCTAGCTCAGAGTTCGTTACAATCCTCAACAATACTCGCTATCTAGAAGCTGCGTTTTTCGTGAGTCTGCATTCTAACAATCCTCTGACATTTTTGCCGTCCTTTTGTCGTTTGTAGTTTAGACACAATTCTCCACTTAGCCTTAATTTATTTTGTACACCTCGGTTCTTAGCAGTTTCGACCCTCGTCTACACTACAAAATTGATGACCCCTCTTTTCTATCATTACGCACCATATCACTTACTATGACGGACAATGAGACTAACGCAGACTCTCTTGACGTCCATAGCCTCTCTTTCAAATTGCCCCCATTTACGCCAAGCAACCCTCGCGTATGGTTTAGACAGATCGAGGCCGTTTTCTCGACGCGTCGTATCACCAGTGAACGCACGCGTTATTCATACGTAGTGCAATCACTTCCTTTCGATGTTGCCGTTGACGTCGAGGACCTCCTTGATCCTATCCCTGCTTAGGAGCCATACACCCAGTTGAACGATGCTGTAATTAATCGTGTGGCCAAGTCGGCCAACCGAATGCTGCGTGAGCTTTTCACGCAAGTCGAACTTGGCGATCAAACGCCTTCCCCACTTATGCGACACATGCGTTCTTTGCTTGCTGGTCGTCATATGGATGATGCAATTTTCCGACAGATCTGGCTTAATAAGCTTCCCTGCCCATGCAGCAGGTATTGGCTATGCTCTACACGAGCACCTCATTGGATAAACAAGCCACTCATGCAGACAGAATAATGGAATGCTACCCAAGCGGTACCGCATGTTCTAGTCTTCAACAGACATCGGTGTCTAATTCCAGATCTGATAATAATGACATTCCTGCTCATCAAGGCACTCCAAAGTCAGAATGTGACCCTCCCTATGTGACGTTATTATCGTGCTGTAGTGCCTATCGACGGGCCGCACCATCATCTGACCTTTCGCAAGCATCAAATATCGTGCGTAGCAGTGATTGTGAAGATTTAAAGGATACCGTACGCCTTTTATGCATGCAAGTCAGTAACATGTGTTCTATCATCAACAATCTCCAGTCAAATAGTCGTTAAACATATCAACGTCAACGGTCCAAATCACGGGAATGGCAGCCACAGACCGTGTGCTGGTACCATCGTACCTATGGCGTGAAAGCACGCAAATGTATTCCGCCGTGCGAATTCCCACAGAAGCCGCAACAGTTAAACGACAACGCCAGCCAGTAATGGCGACGACTGCTGCTGGCCAACCGCGACCCAGTCACCTCTTCTACATCACCGATAACTCGAGTGTTCTCCGTTTTCTTGTAGATACCGGTGCTGAGGTTAGTGTTATCCCGCTTCCTAGGCGTCACCACCTCAAGCCTTCGCAGTTCTCATTACAGGCTGCTAACAACACCGTCATCCACACATTCGGACAACAGTCCCTAACTCTTGACCTTGGTCTAAGGCGATGTTTTCAATGGGTCTTTATCCTAGCCAACGTCCAGTCACCGATTATTGGAGCCGATTTCCTCTCACATTTCGGCCTTTCAGTTGATTTGAAGCATCGTCGACTCATTGATACTACAACCAGACTTTTCACCGTCGGTACGGTCACCTCTGAACATTCGGTTGGCATACACTTGACTATTCCAAGTTCGCCATTTGCTGACATTTTGAAGGACTATCCGTCCCTCACTAAACCTTGTCAGTTTACCGAAAAAGTTCAGCACACAGTTAAGCATCACAAAGTTACCACAGGACAACCCGTTCATGCCCACCCACGTAGGCTTCATCCAGAAAAGTTGCGGGTGGCTAGAAGTGAGTTCGAACCCATGCTAAATTTGGGGATTATTCGCCCTTCTTCCAGTCCATGGGCCTCTCCTCTGCACATGGTCCCCAAGAAATCAGCCGATGATTGGAGGCCATGTAGGGATTATCGTGCTTTGAACAGAGCAACTGTCCCCGATCGGTATCCCCATTCCTCATATTCACGATTTTTTTCTCACATGTTGGCTGGAAAGACTATTTTCTCCAAGATCGACCTTTTGAGAGCATATCATCAAATACCGGTCACTGAGGAAGACATCCCCAAGACCGCCATCACAACGCCTTTTGGCTTGTTCGAATTTCTCCGCATGCCTTGAGGTTTGCGTAACGCCGCCCAATCCTTCCAGAGGTTTATTGATGAGGTCTTGCGCGGTCTTTCGTTTACCTTTGTCTATATTGATGACATACTCGTCGCAAGTTCTTCGCCAGCGGAACATGCATCACACTTGCGTCAAGTGTTTGATCGTTTCCAGCAACATGGTTTGCAATTAAACGTCAACAAATGTCTTTTTGGCGTTCCTTCTCTTTATTTCCTTGATCATCACGTCGATCAACATGGAATCACACCACTTTCAGAGAAGGTGCAAAGCGTTTTATCTTTTCCGTCTCCCAAGACCCTCACACAACTGCGACGTTTCATTGGACTTATCAATTATTACCGACGTTTCATTCCCAACTGTGCGGCAATACTGGCTCCATTGACTGATCTTTTGAAGTCGAAAGGCAAGCCAATTGAACTTTCACCGGCATCTCACTCAGCTTTTGAGGCAGCCAAGAAGGCACTCGCTGATGCGACCATGCTGCACCACCTCAACTCTGACGCTTCTACGCAGTTGATTTTGACCACTGACGCTTCCAACAGTGCTGTCGGCGCAGTCTTACATCAACAGGTGAATAACCAGTTGCAGCCATTGGCTTTCTTTTCACAGAATCTACAACCGGCGCAGACTGGCTACAGTACTTTTTCTCGCGAGCTCCTGGCTATATACCTGGCTATTCGTCATTTTCTCCACCTATTAGAGGGAAGAGATTTTCGGGTTCATACCGACCACAAACCTCTTACTTATGCCCTCAAGGCCAAACCAGATAGGTACTCGCCCAGAGAAGTACGTCACCTTGACTATATCTCGCAGTTTACTGCTGATATCCGCTATGTCCGAGGCAGCGACAATGTCGTTGTTGATGCATTATCGAGACCTGACATCAACACCTTGTCATCAAAATTTGACCTGGCGAAGCTTGCAGACTTCCAACAAGAAGACGAGTCAATTGGTGATCTGCGTAAATCTAGTACTCTGCAGCTTCGAGATGCACCACTTCCAGCATCACCAGGTACGATTTATGCGACTGGTCCACAGGCACTCCCCGACCTGTTGTTCCATTATCCTACCGTAAGGTAGTGTTTAACCATTTTAACTCTCTGTCGCATCCTGGCATCCGCACCTCTCGCAAACTTATTGCTGCTCGTTTTGTCTGGCCAAAGATGAACTCCGACATCGCCCTTTGGACTAGGCAATGTTTCGCGTGCCAGAAAAACAAAGTGCATCGCCATACCTTTTCCCCTCCAAGCACATTTGCTGTTCCGGACGTTCGATTCCATCACGTTCACTTAGACTTAGTTGGCCGTTACCACCTTCACTTGGGTACACACATATTTTCACAGCAATCGACCGTTTCACACGATGGCCAATTGCGATTTCGATATCGGATACCTCGGCAGAAAATATTGCCATGGTCTTCCTGCATCACTGGATTGCCAATTTTCATGTGCCAGCCACCATTACCACTGACCGCGGAAGTCAGTTTCAATCTTGTCTCTTCCGTGAGTTCACTAAACTTCTCAGGTGTGCGCACATCACGACAACGGCATATCACTCTGCTTCCAACGGCCTCGTGGAACGACTGCATCGTAAACTTAAGACAGCACTGATGTCTCACTCAGACACAACTGCATTAAGTGACAACTTACCCTTCTTCCCTTTGGGTATTCGATCAGCTGTCAAAGAGGACATTCAGTGTACTACGGCAGAAATTGTATACGGTACACCTCTCCGCCTTCCCGGCGAATTTGTGCAGCCTCTCACCGTAGACACTAGCTTGTCGAATGCTTTCGTTCAACAATTGAAACAGCGCATGGCTCAATTGCGTCCAACTCCCACTCGCCTGACATCCAAACACGTTTTTGTGCAAGACGACCTTAAATCTGCTCCATTCGTCTTCGTCCGGCACAACGCAGTTCGCAAGCCTCTTTGTTCCCCTTTTGATGGCCCATACAAAGTGCTTCAACGGATGGACAAGTATTACGTCATACAGAAGGCTGACAAGACTGACACAGTCTCCATCGACAGACTCAAGCCAGCTTATCTTGAGTGTGTCCCACCGCCCGTTGCTCCATCCAATTACTCCGCACCATCACCATCCATTCCACCTATGTCAGTCCCTTCCACTCAACCTTCACACTCGACCACCCCACCCACACGTTTTGCTACTTCTTCCTCACCACAACGCATTTCCTCTCGTTCTGGTAGACATATCCATTTTCCTGCCAATCTTAAGGACTTTGTCGTAAAATGTTTTGCTTTTTTTTCATCGAGCGTTTTTTTGTACAACAAACGCTCTGGTGGGGGAGTTATGTAGGTATTTGTACAATTTACATCTTTGTATCTTTCTTGGTCACCTGAATCTTTATGATCGCTTGTTTTAACGTGCTAAATAAAAACACAACAGCCAGCTTCAACCGGCAGGTTGGACGTCTTCTGTTTTCGCTGCTGCATGTCACCGCTGCAATCTTGATTGTACTGATCTCTCTTAATTACTTGCAGTCAATTGCAACGATTGATCTTCATTTCTCGATTGCATTTTACTGATCGCCGTCTCAATTGAACTCATGACTCTGCTCTTCATCCTTGATGTATAGCTTTCTGGATCTAGCTCGGAGTTCATTACAATCCTCAACAACACTCGCTATGTAGAAGCTGCATTTTTCGTGAGTCTGCATTCTAACAATCCTCTGACATTTTTGCCGTCCTTTTGTCGTTTGTAGTTTAGACACAATTCTCCACTTAGCGTTAATTTATTTTGTACACCTCGGTTCTTAGCAGTTTCGACCCTCGGCTACACTACAAGACTTTTAATTTTGTTCCGTGTCCTACTCAAATCTATCTTGTATTACGGGAAGCTGTTTAACAATTATTGGTGAAAACTCACGCTTTTTTGTTGCCAGAAACAACGAGTGCTCTAACGGGCGAAAACAACCTGTCAGAGGAGAGCCACATGTCCCGGAAGAAACATTGCAAGTAGGTACAGCTTGTTGACTCATACACTGTAATGGTGACATTAAAGCTTCTGACCCATGTCTGCGTAACACATTGAGTTTCACCACAAAAAATTGTCGACTCCAACTACATTGCCATGATGTCAAGATCTGGTTCCAACGTATTTGTGCCAGCCTGGTGGAGACATCTATTGGAAAGCAACCTCGCACTTAGTAGGTCACCCGGATCCGTTTACTTGCATAGCTTTTATGGGGCATGCTTCGCAGAAGACATAGTCTTGGATAATTTGCTCGAGAGGTTGATCCTACTTCTTCGACCCACGTATTATCGCTGAGAATATTGACAATCTAATCAAAAGAAGTCGTCAACTCCTAGGACAGCCAGATAGTTTGTCCAATACCTGTTTGGTTTTGCTGGAGCATTCCACTCAAATAACGAATGACCGACGGAGAGAATATGTTTTTATCGACTATATAAAAGGATTAACTGCAGCTAATTCAGTAATTTCCCTCTGAGTTACAACCCCTGAACGTCTACAGGACGCAGCGCCAAGTGAATACTGACTCCAACAGGTGGCCAACCCAACTTTGTTTCGTTCAAAAGGTACACTTTTACCTGATAGCTGGGAGCATCACTCGGCCAATAAAAGGTCATGGTGTCCTTGGGACAACCGACCAGGAAATCGGTTCGGCTATAACTCAAGTGCTCATCCACTACCTTTTATCTCTTTACCATTAGCTGTCAACCGAACGCCCTTAATGGCTCAATTACAGATAAAACGTGACTGATACACAATTCATCCGCATACGTGCAACACGGTCTGCCGTAAGCAAAACTAAATATTAATTTCTCGGAACGAAGGTGCGGTCAACTTCTCTGTTTCTGCTTGCATATGAATGTTCCGTACGAGCCACAATGTTATGTCCCTAAAAATAGACTCTCGTGTGGTTAAGATACTAATCGATGCGGGCGATACAATTTCCTTGGTTAGCGGTGGTGCCCATATTGTGCCTATCGCAATGAAGTGATATTAAAAGTCATATTTCCTTTTCAAAACGATAGATGGATACCATCTGCCTGCCTGTTGACCACAAAAATTTCTTGTCCTTTTTCGGACTAACACAAAAGAGCACACATTCTTTGTGTCACACATCATCGCATTAAACACAATTTCGGGAGTCGGCTTTCTCATCCCATACGGCTTTGTCATTGTTAAATCATTTTGAGGGTTACTCGTCACCCATGCTTCACCCCACATACTTGCAACATTTGACAAGACTGACGAAGAGCTCACAGGCTTGTTGATTACTTCCAAAGCAGAACACTTTGCTTTTATCTCCCCATGAGTTCTCAGATCAATATCTTAGAGTGGATAAGATTTTAATCAACCGCGAGTAAACACCACTTAAAGTTAAGTCAACACACATAACCAGACAAAGAGCCTTTCGCGAACTCTTCTTATCCGTAATATTTGCGATTAGTTCTCCATCTGATAGTAACCTTATTTTCTCCGTATTGTCGGCAGCTTTAAATTCAACCAATTTGCCATTTGATCAAATTACACATTATTTTTTGAAACCAGCAAATTAAATATATCTCCAAGAATGGCATACGGTCAAAAGATGCATTTTTAATGACCAATCTTCCTTTCAGGTGATTCAAATTCACAAAAGCATTTCTGCTCTTTCAGGTCTACCTCTTGACACACGAACACTCCAAACAAACAAAACCTCTGACAACAACCATTTTATTTAGTAATTCATTCCATTCGCAGCCGGCTACGTCCTCCCTTGAGCTTATTAATAGCCCATTTTTAACACTATCTTCCCCTATTATTCTCTCCAGAGCTTGACCTGATCTCTTGAAAATAGACACATGGTTCCCATCACTTTCATTGACTTTCAATAGGCATTCGACACCAAAGACTGTTGTTCAAGCTAGAAAGAATAACAATCAGGGGTGACCTCTTCAAATGGATTGAGAACTTTCTCGTGGGTCAGCACCGGGTTGTTTGCTGTGGTTGGTTTGGCGAAAGTTACAACAAAAACAGACTACTAGCAGTGTCATTAACATCACTTTGCGGATCTGCAAATAGTAAAAAAAATGCAAATTGGGTGGGTATTGTGTCAAGGCTGCCCTAAGACCGGATATCTGACAAGTGCAAAATGTATATTTTTAATTTGGTTTTGGTCACCTTTATTCCACAGCAGCATATTCAATAACTCAGCATACTAAATTTAAAAATGGAAAGCTCAATGGCTTTTTATATCATGTTTAAAATAAGTAGCATAAATGACCTACTCTTAAATAAATTTAGGGTGATAATATGCTGTCAATCATTTGCAAGAACGTTCATGTGCTAAGCCACGCGCTTCAAATGAATATGTGTTCGTGTAAACTAATAATTTTCCATTTTATGCTGTCCTCATTTCCGTTGAAGGCTCCCATAATAAATCACCCGTCGCAAGATGTAAGTTCGTTCTGCAATGGAGTGGATCTACGACCTCATGCAAGACAGTTAACCCATGGAGCTTATCAGGTCTTGGAACAGTTTATGTTTTAACATCGATACGAAGTGTGTTCATACTACGCTAACTGTAGTTTTTTTATTTTTTTATTAAATTTTAATTGTGGTTAATTCTAAACTGGCAAGAAAACGAGCTCGTGGCGCAATGGCTAGAGCGTTGGACTTCTGATCAACAAGTTGCGGTTTTGATCCTCAGGTGATGAGCCACCTGGCGTTAGGTAGGACTGACTGACGGTGGCTAAAAAGTCACAAATGGCCATTTAATTCTCCCTTGTCCTTGCCGGCCATATACATCTGCCTCTTCCACTTCTAGATGCCATGCGGCTGCTGGTGGGGCTCGAGAGTGAGCCTCATAGCAGAGTTGAATGGGTGGGTTCCGTTAGCGATCGGGGAGCGCTCATCACACTTGCTGCTGTGGTAAATCTCTGTTGTGGTCAATTTTTACTCTGCTCAAGATTTGGATTCTTCAGGGTTCAATACAAGGACCAATTCTATTTCTCGTCAAGCGAACGATTGTGGCCGTGATCTGGATTGTGAAGCAGCAATGTTCGCTGACGATATTAAAATTTCTGTTGTGGTCAATTTCTGCTAAGGTCAAGAGTGGGGTTCCCCAGGGTTCAGTACTAGTGCCAATTCTGTTCCTTATAAACTTTGCCAATTCTGTCAGAGAACTGGACTGTGAAGCAGATATATTTGCTGACAACATGAAAATCTGGAGTGTAATCCTGAGCTCTGCCGACGAAGATAGACTGCAGACCAACCTAAATCAGCTAGCGAAGTAGTAAAGTCATTGGTTTTTGCTGTTGAACGCCACCAAGTGTAAATTTCGCTTAGGCAACTTATACGGATTCGCCAGCAGATGAATCTACTTTCTCAATGGTGCAGCCTTAAAATTCGTGGAAACCCAAAAAGACCTAGGTGTGGTGATGACTACCAATTTAAAACCGTCCTATCACTGCTCAAAATAGGCTGTCAACGCAATGTGTGTTGCACGCAACCAGGAGAGCCTTCTTGGATTTCAATGAAGTTCCCTTCACTAATATTGTTAAAATATTCGTGAGACCGCATTTAGGATATGCTACACAATCCTGGAGACCTTGGAAAGTTCAAGATCAGGACTGTCTCGAAAGAGTAGAAATGGGAGCTTCAAAAATGGTTGAGTCAAAGCACCTTGCCATATGCAACCCGCCTCGCAAATCTTAATTTGTTCCCTTTGAGTTATATGCAAAGGCACGGGGATCTCCTACAGAAGTTCCGAATGAAGAAGGAATTGGATTGCTACGTGGCATTTGCGGACTTCTTTGAATTTGCTACCACAACCCATCTCCAGGACACCCATTAAAACTACGCATTCAGCAGGCCAGACTGGGTGTAGTCAAGTTCCCCTTCTCTGTCAGAGTGGTAAAACCATACAATGCCCTCCCTGCATATGTTTTGATATAACCATCGCAGGAAAGCTTTACTAGGAACGTTGATGGATTTATGTTCCAATGTGAACCAGAGCGAGGAGGGATTTAACTCAATCCTCGAGACTCATGCCATAATTGTCATATTTTATTCTCATCATTGCATAATGGTAACCAACATAGTTTCTTTGTACACCACACTAGAGTTTATCTAAAACATATGGTTCTCGAATGCCCACGCCTATTTCCCTCAATAAATTGAATTTAATTGAATATTATCCTATGTCCATTTAGTATTGAATTTTTGAAAGCAAAGGGAAAGTTCTAATTTTTTCAGGATTTACTTATCCAAAGCTTAAATTACTAACTGATCTTTTGAAAAAAAACTTTGCACTTTTAATACTCTATCAACTGCTTATACCTGTGGTGCTCGTCCACTTCTACAAGCGTGAACATTTAGAGTCAACGTCTTCAACCGTTATACTAAGAAGTTTTCGCAAGCACGTATCAAGGTCATTGGTTAAAATTTTGGAAAATACCATTTGTCGCGGAATATTATTCACCTGATTTTTTCCGAAGTTTGACCAAATAAAAGCCTTCTAGCAAAAATAAGAACGAAAATCTCGGCTCGTCGCAAGCTCTCAGCCATTGCACCGAAGCGTTGCTTGGTTGCATCAAGTAGTCACAGCAGTGATATGCATATGCAACCAATCGTTAAAGCTAAGCAGCTTGATCTCTCTGCTTTACAAAATTGTAATGATTTTATGATTCATGTTAAAGTTTGGATCAGTTCTCTTTATACTGGGGACATTATTCGACGGTGACATCTCTGCTCTTCCCTCTCAGGAATGTCAGCGTCTGGATTCTCTCGTCCATTTGGTTGCCAGTGAAACATCAGACCGACAGAAACGAAATTATAATTTTCTTTTAAAAAATGTTTCCCGGGAAAGACGACCCATTGACGTTGCCGTAGACTTCCTGTACTCGTGCGGTTTCAACTGCAAAATAGCGGACGCCAAACGCCTCTCCTCACGTAGCAAAATCTACCTATATTAGTCACCCTTTTTTCACCAATCGAGGTGGATACCATTTTTGCACAACGAGGTCGAAGTTCTCGTTATC